>WEKX01006311.1:1260-14599 GCA_013390025.1 Pitta sordida | reverse complement strand
CTGTTCCTAATACAGGCCAGGATGCCATTGGCCTTCTTAACCACCTGGGCACACTGCAGACCCATATTAAGTTTCCTGTCAACCATTACTCCTAAATCCCTCTCCATTTCACCACTCTTCAGCCACTCATCCCCCAGCTGATAGCGATGCATGGGGTTGTTATGTCCAAAGTGTTAGTATAAAAAATTTTTGGTGTTAAGTTGCTTTGCACCCATGGTGTATTCTGCTGGTAGAGTGCCTGTTTCGCTATATATATATATTACAGTCTCACTCTGATGTACTGAACTCTCTTAAATTGTCACAATTTGGTATTCATAAACTTGTTATTTTGTGATCTGATCAGAGTTAGTCTGTGATATTGTGGTACTGGGAGTTTTTAGAGTGGAATAACACACCAGCAGGCTGGTTGAGGTGCCTCACTCTTTCTCTTACTATTTATAAGTCCCTAAAAACACCCTGTCCAGCAAATCTGTTAGTGATGTATCTTGATTAAGAAGACTCTAACAGTCTGGTTTGAACACTCTCCTGGGGGGAGGGACACTGAATAGCCCAAATAATAAATCAATACCAAGAAGACAGAAATTCTTCTTTTTCTGTTCTTCTTCATGTGACAGCTGCCAAAGAGAAACCCATTTTTTTGAGAACAAGAGAAAAGAATGACATTGTAAATAAAGGTATGGAAGACCTGAGTTGGATTTATCCAGAATTGTGATGTAGGATGGCTCTTCCCCTTTTCTTAAGAATGCTGTTAATCATCTGATAGGGCAGAAGCTCTCTGCTGCCTGGGCAGCTGCATCCAGCCATGGCAAGCTTTAACTCTGATAAAAAGGTATTTATTGATAGGTGAATGAAAACTGCTTTGTACTGGGTTTTTGTGCTTATATATATTTTTTCCCTGGAGTTTAAAACTTAGATGCCATATTGAGAAAGAACGACTCCCTTATACCTGCCCTGTTGTGACTAAATAGGGGACAAAAGTTACATATATCTACGGACTAAAAATTAACTCCCCCCTTAGGGCTAGATTTTCACAGGTTCGCAGGAATTGTCTTCAAAAGACATTACTTCACAGAATCATAGAATCACAGAATACTATGAGTTGGAAGGGACCCACAAGGATCATCTAGTCTAACTCACCATGTAATGCCCACACAGAGCTCAAAAGCACACTCCAGAGTGGTGAACATAAACCTAGTTCCCTCACAGGCGCACAGGCCACTCCGAGCCAGGAGGGACACTTCATTTAGCTAAGGATTATATAGTTTAAGAGAAACACCCAAAAGGAAAATTAACTCATATTAAACTAATAAAGCAGGCAATAGAAATCAAATCCGTTCAAAGATCACAACTGCTTTGAAAACAATTAGCATTAATGCAGATCCCATTAAGTATTACATATTACTTGTCTAGAGGGTCTAAATTAAGAAAGAGAAGAAGGGAAACAAGGAAAAGTCAATGAAAATTAAATACATTGATTAGTTTTGTAAAGTCTCATGTATATTTTTCATTACTTCTATTTTAGTACTTTTCCAGTTCATATAAATACTGCTATGATGCTCATACCTTATGGGCTGATTCTCTTTGCCTTGCACGATATGACTTTTGCTCCAGGTCAATATACTCTAAGGGAGAGGATGATCTATTTGTTTGCTTCCTTCTGCCTCGACATAATTTTATGTTACTTTCTGTGTTAAAAATAATTCTGAAGAGCCTGATGTTTTCACCTCGAAGGCAAATGGCTATTTAAGGTGGTGATGGCGAGTAATACTATATACTGGTTTAAGTTACTCTTCTTTGCTCATTGCTTACTAAATAAAGTATGTTCTTCACTGAAGATTCCTTTAGACACAATATCATCATCTGCAATATTTTGAATTCCAAAAATAATCATGATAGACTTCTTTCACTCCTTGCAACCACCAGACATACCAGGCTGAGTAGCTCTTCATTCTTTCTGTCACATTCATACTTAGCTTTAAAAACTCACTTGAGTGCCTTTGCTGCATTTTTTTCTTCCATTTGACAATGAAGGTTATCATGCTCTCTCTGGATTTATATTTTTAAAGTGTCATCTTGCAATGATCACTATGACAGCATGTTTCATACAGTGGTCCATAAAACCTTTGGAGAAAACCCAAGAGAGGATTACTGCTTGTGAAAGAAAAAGATGGGGAGGGAAGGAAGCAAGAGCTTTTTTTTATGCTGTATTTCATACAGAGAGAAAAAGGACAAATCCTTCTCTTTCCTTTCCTATTGGATTTTATTTGATTATTGGTGCCACTTGCAGTACTTCCATAATCCCCTAGATAGCACAATTTTTCAATCAGAGTGAAACAAAATACAGTGAATCCTCTCTGTATTGCGACTTCTCCCTCACGACCTCACCCATTTGTGAAGCAATTTTTTCACAAATATGATTTAGCGGTTCACGACCCCAGCTGCCTGACACATGCGAGGTTTGACTCTCCTCTGCCTAGAGGCGGTGCCGCGATGCCTGTGGGGCGGGACTCACCCCACCCTGCAGGGAGGGGGCTCGTAATGGCAGCACCGTGCCCCCGGTCCCTGAACGGGGAGACTGCCTCACGAAAGTGAGGCAAGCTGTGTGCTGGGAGGACGGCAGTCCTACGGTGGTGGGCGGCTCCGGCGCGCGCCAGAGGCAGGCTCCCCCACCATAAGTGCACAAGGTGTTGCAGTGTTGCGAAGTTAAGGTTTTTCCAGGCTCCAAGAATGCTGAACAGAGCCCCTTACCTGCCTCAGAGGCAGGACGAGCGCGCGCTGTCTGGCGCGGGTCCCCCAGGGTCAGCGTGAGCACCGGGGTCGGACCGGGGCCTGGGGGGGGGAACGGCGTGGGGTTTGGGCTGCAGTCACAGCAGCCATGCAGAAACGGTTCCCTTTGCTCGCCTGTGCTGAGATAGACTATGGGAATTGTCCACAGAGCTCCAGAGTCCTGGGGGGTGGAGTAATGGGCGTGGCCTGCATGCATATTAACGACCTGCAGTTCTTTGCAAGATTAATGCTTCGCGAGGCCTTTGGCCTGTCCCTTTCCTTGTGATGCAGGAGGTATAACTGTATCATTTTATTGCACATAAGCTTAAGCCCCTTAGACATGAAGACACTGTTTCTTCATATAGAGAAATTTGAAATTAATATGAATTGCTTGGATTAATGAAACAGAAGATATTGGTAAATAATTGTATGGGATACTAAAAAGTACCAAAACCATTTATCTGGTAATTCATGCTAGATGATGATATGGCTGCATGATTTGCCACTGAGATGTATTGTATAATAAAATGCATATTTGGTGTAGTGGGTTTGCCCTGGCTGGATGGCAGATGCCCACCAAAGATGTTCTGTCACTCCTGATTTGAGGATTCAGTTAGGTAGAAGCTTAGAGATTTAGGGATTATAGTGAAATAGTGAAATGTTAGTGAATTTTAGAATTTAATTTTAAAATCTTTCACTTGGCCTGAAGAAAGTCTTGTTTCCCAGTCCTGAATGGTAAACAAAAGAAGGTTCCAGTCAAAACATGGGGCAAGAATGTGAAACATTTGAGCTGATTGGTCAAAGGTCTTAAAGTAAAGTTGAAATTTATGACATAACATTGAAGGGATGTATATTCATGGAGTAATTTCCATATGTATGAGGCAAGGGTATAAAATAAGTGGCAAATCTAGGCACCTTTTTTTGGCACCTGACAGGTTTGGGGATGCTGTTGGTCTCTTTTCCTTGTTTCTTGGGCCAAAAATAAACATTTTCTGTGGCTTGCAAGCAACTACCTTGAATCCTGACTGATTTTCCTTAAATCACTCCCCTCTTCAGATGGATAGGGGAGAAAAAACCAACAGGTTTGCAACAAACTTGGGGAAATTACCTGAATTTATTACCAGTCAAATCAGAGTAGGATAATAAGAAATAAAACCAAATTTTAAAACACGTTCCCCCTACTTCTCTCTTTTCCCAGGACTACATTTATTTCCTATTTTATACCCACTCCCTACAGCTGCTCAGTGAAACAGGGTATGGAGGTAGTGATCAGCTGCAGCTGTCAGATACATTGTCTCTGTCACTCCATGCTTTTCCCCTGTTCCAGTGTGGAGTCATTTTCACAGGAGACAGTCCTTGAGAAACTTCTCCAACATGAGTCCTTCCCACAGTTCTCTACAAACTACTTCAGCATGAGTCCCTTCAACAGGATGCAATCCTTCATGAACAGGCTATTTCTGAGTGGGTCCCTTGCAGGGTCACAAGTCTAACCAGCAAACCTGTTCCAGCATGGGCTCCTCTCTCCATTGGGTCACAGGTCCTACCAGAAGCTTTATCCAGTATTACCTTCCTGTGGGGTCACAGCCTCCTTCAGTCATCCCCCTGCTCCCCTGTGGACCTCCAGGGGCTGGAGGGGCACAGTGGCCTCACCATGGTCATCACTGTGGGCTGCAGGGAAATCTCTTCTCTGGTGCCTGAAACAGCTCTTCTTTCTTCACTGACCTTGGTGTCTGCAGAGCTGTTTCTCTCAGACATTCTCACTCTCCTCTTCGGCTACATTTGCTCAGGGTTTTTTTTTACCCGTCTGAAATTCATTATCCCAGAGGTGCTACCACTATCACAGATGGGCTCAGTCTTGGACAGCAGTGGATCCCAACCTCACCATGCAAACCCAATACATTTGGTTTACATAGACAACTTCAAATTCAGTTGTGTGCTATTTGTAGACAAAATATTCTACATTATAAATATATACATATAAAGAATTCCTAAAATTATGGGGAACCACAAAAAACAGCTTGAGAAGAGTTAAATCAGTCATTGCTTTCTGACACATGGGCTTTATTGCATTTGACCTCCCTGGACATTTTTCTGCAACTGTCACCATAGTTATTGCTGGAATTAAGTAGAGGGATCAAGCATACAGAAATTCAATAAGAATTTTCTAATATTTGAGTCTCAGTTGCAGATTTTCAATCATTCCTGATATCTGCATGTCAGTGTCTCCAGATCAAATTCTATTCTCTGTTGCACCAAAGCAAATCCAGAGTCAACCACAGTGGGTGGGAGCTAAGAGGCAGAAGAGGTTAGTTTAGCCTAACAAAAGAGAGAAGAAAAGAGAATCCTGCTTGCTGTCATTAGTAAAAACATTAATTTTATTCCTTTTGTGATCTAGATAGAGAAGTTTGTTATGTTTTACATACTTTTTTCTAGCAGGAAGTTGTAGTACTCCAGTCTGGAACAATAGCTGAGTCAAAAGGCAAAAGGAAGTTTAAGGGGTGACAAATGATGCCACAAGGGACTATTACTATTTTATCAGCCTGACTGAGCAATAACTGCTGTGGATGAACTGGACTGGAGGATACATTTTGCTGACAGAATTGCAATGCAAAGATACCAGGAAGAGGGGAAAGACACTCCAAATAATTAGCAATTAAACCAGTCTCTCAGGAACTTCTGTTAGAAACTGGAGCTGACCTCTAAATATCTCACATCCTGACTAACTCAGGAGTTAGATCTCAAATATTACAATGGTCTTTCTGTTCTTTTGGATCCTCCACTAGCATAAACCTATCATTTTCAATCAATGGGATTAGTGGTAGCATAAAGTCTAATCACTGTATATTTAAAGGGCAAGTTGTGAAGCAATGGCTAATTTTCCGCACTTCTAAAGAAGGCAGCCTGATAGGTCATCAGGTCTCACTGCTGAGAACAGCAACAGATGTGAAGAGAATGGTGATTGATGCAAGTCTTTCTCAGACAAACTATAGCTCTAGTAGCTCTTCCATTAAACTGTTAGTCAGACTTATTCTGTTTTTTGTGGGTTACTCAGCAAACTGTTGCAAGTGTTGACATTCCTGGTATAGTCAGTCTTTCATAAACAGGTTTTTGACTTACTGGTTTTGTAACACAATTAATAAAGTTTTCTTCATCTAACAATGTTACTGTACTGAGCTCACTTGGCCTTTGTCATTCTAATGTCACAGCAGTTTACAAAGGAATTTTTCTTGATATGAGGGACATAGTTATGCTTTATTTTTAGTGGTAAGGAAATGAGTCATAATGTAGATAAAAATTATAAGGGAAAATTTATTAAATAAACTTCTGATAATTTTGTCTTCATTACAAAATGTTCATATTGTACCTTACCTATTTAGTCTGTCATAAAAGGGAAATTTGTTTATGAATTTGTTTCTAGATCTGCACCAGATTTTGCTGATGAAAAGGGTAATTATTTATTCATTCTTATAGAATGATAATACAGTGAAAAGTCAGGGTACAGAAGAAATCCCTGGGGTGTGACTATCTGTCTCAAAATAGACTGGCCTTCTATACCTGTAAGTAATGCATTCCTTGGATGTCATCATAGATTTGTCTTTCAAATTTAAAACTTCCAGGCATTTTGAGAAATTCTAAAGTACTGTCTCTGAATCAAGCAACATTGTTCTGTAAGATGTGGAAACAGCAACATATTCACAAAGACTGAAGAGCTTTTTAATTGTGTATATATTCTTCTAATTTTGTATAGATTCATTAAAATATTAAAATGTTACACAGGAATAGAGTGAAACAGAAAATATGAAATAATGCATTAATTTTCAAAGATGCTTCTCCTATGGTACTCAAATACATGTAGGTCAACTCTTAAGGACAATTTAATTACTCCATTTTTCTTTGCAATGATCAGCGCAGGAGCAATAAAGGAAAGACTCTTGCAAATGCATTTTGAATGGCATATTGTTTACTTTATTCTCTTTATATGAAAAAAGACTGTCTACTGGGCATAAAACATGGCTTGTATTATCAGGTAAAAAAGAAATTATTGCAAAAGTTTGAAATTCTAATTCAAGTCTGAACCCCTGAAGGGTGCATAAATCTGTCTGTGATACATTAACAAAATCTCCTAGATTCAAAGTTTAGGTATTTTAATTCCAAGCAAGTAGTGGTATTATATTATCTCATCATAACATCTTCTTTAGGGATTATAAAAATGTACATTTTATATATTTCAGTCTTTGAAGGTGTCTTCCACCATTTACTAACAACACAGGATTTGACCATCTTCTATTGAGATGCTCATAAACATATTTCAGTTTTATGTAGTGTAATTTAAAATATGAAGAACTGAGAGAAATTATCAGTTAGCTCCAGTGTCTATTTGTGGCTGTAATAAAGCCCCTTTAATATTGCACACTTGCACAATGCATCACATAATAAAAATGCGATCACCTAATACAATGAATGAACACACCAGCAAGATTAACTCTTCAGAGAAGGGCAGTGAAAATTATTATATTCAAGGGACACTATTCATGTGGGGAGATTAAAGCCAAGGCATCCTCAAAGGGAAAATACTTTGCACATGAGGTAATTTTGTGTAGTGCTTGAAGTAAAAAGAACCACTGCTGTAGAACAAGGCTCACAGTTCTACTTCACATGAAAGGACTAAAGTGATGGCTTCTCCTGCTTCAAATGAAGATACAGTGAATCCCCGCTGCATTGCGATCTCTCCTTTACGACCCCGCCCATTTGCGAAGCAATTTTTTCGCAGTCCGGCTTCCGGAGTCTGTGAGGTTCCCCAGAGCATGCATGCGCTCTGCCTCTGCTTTGCCGAGGGGTGGTGCTGGCTCTCCCTGTGAGACGGGATGGGCCCAGCCCTCGGGGAGGGCACGCAGGGAGGGTGCGCAGTTTCTCCGGCTAAGCCTGGCGTTTAGATCCCCACAGCAGCCCTGGCGGACCGGCAGCCCCAGTCCTGCAGCAGCCCCCGCCCCACGACAGCCCCAGCGGGCTGGCAGGCAGCCACAGCCCCGCAGCAGTCCTGGCGGGCCGGCAGCCCCGGCCCTGCAGCAGCCCCAATGGCACGACGTGCCATGCCGGGACACCATGGGCATGCACATCGGGGTAGGGGTGGGGGAGCTGCGGTGCAGGATTTGGGCTGTGAAAGCACGGCTGCAGCAGCCTGGAAAAGCCAACAGATTCTCGGGGGTGGTCCTCCTGAGTCAGAGAGGGCTCAGAAACAGTTCCCTTTACTCCCCTGTGTTGACAGTCCAGGGGGAGAGGCAGAAAATGGTCCGCAGCACTCTGGAGTGCCAGGGGGTGGAGCAATGGGCGTGGCCTGCACGCATATTAACGACCTGCACTTCTTTGCGAGTTTAGCGTTTCGTGAAGGCCATGGCCTGTCCTATTCCTCGCGAAGGATGGAGTTTAACTATTCTTAGTTCTTTCACTGTTTTTATTCACAGGAAACTGCAAGTGACAAGAGTGCAAAGGATTTGTTTTCTCTGACTCCACAGAGGTGATCCAACTAAATTGCCATTTTTTTGTACTTGATGAATGAAGTTAAAAGTTATTTACTTTCCCTTTTTACTGTGAGTGTTGTCCAAACAATTTTGTCCAAGACTGTAGGGCTTCTAGTAGGTAGAAATCATTGTTCAAAGAAAACACTGCTTTGACAGTTTATGTCACTATGTAATGTAAAATCCTGTTGGCAGATCAAATAATAGTGTTGGGAATTAGATTTTTAAGCAGCAAATCTGCCACCATCTTCTTAAAAAAAAACTTGTTTAAGTGAAAGACAAGTAATGGCCATGAGGAAGAAGAGACTACATGAACACAAAATAAGACAGCAGAAAACAAATCTGGTTTTTTTTGTAATAGAACTCTAGTGTAAACCAGTCATTTTTATGTTTAATTAATTCTTTTGCTGTATTTTAATTGTGAAATTAACATTATTAGGATTTATTCCTTCACAGTGACAGTGTTTCCTTTTTGAGAAATTTGGTCCGTGTGAAATTTCTCTTTGAAATTTCATTTCTTATAAAAATCACCTTCCACAGAATAGCTTGGATTGTGCATTGGACTGATGTGAATTTAAAAATTAGTTTGCTTATGCTTCATTCTCAGAAAGTTTGAGTGGTCTTTGGTATTTTAAAAAATTAAAGCCATTTTGCTGATATTTCCTGTAATGTCATTAATTTTTTAGCCTTGAAAAATAAATTCTCCTCTCATTATTAATTTTCTATATTACCTTTCAGTGACTGACCCTTTTGGGTGGTGTCTGATGAAGTGAAGGTTGCTGTTTTCTTCTTTTTCATAGAATTAATTACTTTATCAAAGCTCCAAGAGATTTGATCTGTTGTCCCTTTCAAGTTAATTTAACTCATCATAGCCATTCCAACAATGAACAAATAGTGTTCTGTTAGATTCTTTTGACTAGGTGACATAATACGTAATTCATTCTCATAGTTACGAAGGTACAAAATCACACTGTATAGATTTTTACTAAGATTTTATTCTACTCTTGAATTTCTTTTAAGGATTGTAAGGAGCTATTTTATTGAAATCTTGTAGGATGGATTTTGATCACATGTTTGCAGGTAAGTAAGAATCTGAATATGTAAACAGATGTACAGTCAGCCCTCTTCCACTTCACACTTCTCATATTGTGGCTTCACTACTGTGCGGCGTGATTTTTCCTTGACTGAGGAGATCCGTTTTGTAACTGTGCCTGTGCAAACTGACAGTCATGAATATTCAAATTATACAGCCATGAACATTCAAATCACCTCACACGCCATGCTGCATGGACCATGGGCACACTGCTCTGTCTGCGCCATGCCTACACCGCTGTGCTCTGAGCGAGGTGACTGCAGCAGTTTTGCCAGCACCACGCCTGTGACACACTTGGCCTGCCCCGCCCCCATCTGACTGAGGCGACTGCGGCACGTCCCCCCAGTGCCCGTCCCAGTCCAAGCGAGGGTAGCCGAAACAGCACAGGAGTGCGGCAAGGAATGCAGCAAAGATAGCCCCCATGCCACCTGGCCAGTCCCCAGGGGGACATAGACACTACTGCTTGTAATTTTTTTTTTACCTCTTAAGTTCTCACTCTGCTGTCTTTCTCCACCCATGCAGATAAGGAGTTAAAACATTACAGTATATAAACTAGTATATCTTTCTTGGGTTTTCTTAACATATGTTTACTAAGACAAGTACCCTGATTAACATTTGAATCTACAAGCTGTGCTGGCTGCTTTGTTGCTGAGTTACATCCCCATAGTTACACTGCTGCCAAGAGCACACTGGCCGAGCAAGCCCCTCTCTCAGTATACAGGCTCTGGGACCCCACTACTCCAGCAGGAGCGGGACAGGGGGTGAGGTCAGCACTGCTTCACAATCGTTGCCTTACCAACAGGGCCAGGCTGTTGTGTAGCCAGACTTGGGTTGCCAATGCAAGCCCCACTGGGGGCAGGGGTGTACAGGCTTTGAAACTTCACTTCAAACGTGTGTGCTGTAGCAGCACACCTAAAAGTGAGGTGGCAGCTTCAAAGGGAAGGTTCACAGAGCTTCTACCCTCCCCCCACCTCCAGGACCAGCACTAGGTCTTGAGCTTGGTTTCCACAGCACTGCAGGGCTTGGCACAATCCCTCACGGTCCCATGTCAGCCTCGGGCTGCCTGCAGGACGGAGGGAGTAGTCTCCCTCTCTGAATCTTCTCTGGCTCTGACTGCTGTCTCTGCATACCCCATTAGGAGTTCCATTCTCTCCTTCCCTCCCTCCCCTCACCCACCCCCACATCCCAGAAGAGATATTTACACAAGCATCTCCTGCATTGAAAAAAATTCCCGAGTTCCTGGGTTTGAACAGTTTTTTATCTGGAGGCGCTCAGCATTGAAAAATGTGAGCAGGGCAGCAGTGGAAGCTTTGCCAGCACCAGCAAGCTGGCCACGCATGTCCTCCAGGAGGGAACATGCTGGGGAGAGCTCAGAAGTATGCAGTACAGCCCCACGGTGCCTCCTCCGCCTGTTGCAGCTTCCATGGTGTCCGCAGCCAAAGCCCAGGACTTGCTTGGGAGGTGACTTGGCGTGGGTCCATTACACGACCAGACTAACCTCAACCAGACTCTCACTTTCTTCCTCACTGCTACTTTTTTTCCCCGCTCTCTTGTCTTGGTGACAAACGTCGATTTTTTAATATAGGATAACAATAATTCATTATGAATTTCAAGATGAGCAAACCCAGAAAGTCTATTCTAATTTAGCTGAAGTTTTTCCTCTGAAATACATCTACCTTTTGCTATATAATTTTTCAGGATTATCTAATGACTTTCTCATACTAAAAATAATGAATTTTTGAACACTGTCATGACACCTCCTGAAGATGGTGTCTACCTTCTCTAGTGGGTTAAGAAATAAAAAGCAAATTCCAAAAGAAGGATTTTATACCTCTTTATCCTTAGGTTTTAATCTGTTTTCATGTTCTTTTTAAGACTTTAATAGTTTCATTATTGTATCCAAGTTATGCATGAGAGTCCATAAAAATTAGGTAGTTTGTCAAACTCTGAAACTGATCTGCAGAGAAATACTTTTCTTCTTCCTCTTTTACTAGAGTAGGTAGTAGAATGATATGATAAGGACAGGAAAGCCATGATACTGCTCTAAGTTTCTTCCCATTATAAATTAAAGCTTCTTTCATCTACAGGCCACTCAGTAGCTATATTGTGTATTATAAGGGGAAAATTACATTTGTGAATCCTGTTTTACCTATTTCTATTTGGTTCTGTTAGCTGAATAAGCTAAAACTAGTGCAATCATTTAGTCTCAATTAGATTGTGATGTCAAATGTTTTGCTTAAAAAAATAAAAGCAAATAAAATAGAAAAATTATTAAGAACAGAATAACTGTTCTTAATTACGATACTAACATATTGTAATTACAATACTAACACTGTAATCTGTATCTGGCCTTTTTCATTATTTTGGATTTTTCTTCTGAAACAACTAAGGCAGATGTCTCAGTATTTCTAAATTAATTTTTTTTTTAGTATTAAGACAGACACATAAAAGTCAATTAATATAATTTTGTATTTTGTGTTTTACAGAATCAGAATCACAGAATCAGTAAGGTTGGGAAAGACCATAGAGATCATCAAGTCCAACCTATCACCTATTACCTAATCTAGCCAAACCTGTTACCTCACCTGTTGCCATCCTACTACCAACACACCATCATACCTATAACACACTACCCTAATATCTAGGTCATGCCACCAAGAACTTCATCCAACCTTTTCTTAAACACCTCTAGGGACGGTGACTCCACCACCTCCTTGGGCAGCCCATTCCACTGAGAGATCACCCTCTCTGTGAAAAAAACCAATCGCTGTGAGCAGGATTTTACAACAAACCTACAGAGTTTAACAGTTTTCCACTAATTCTCTTACTTCAGTCTTTAACTGAGAGACTAATTTAGTCTCATTTTCTGAGACTTTTCTTCATTTGTGCACTTCATTCCTGGTTATCTAGCATCACTGTGTTGTTTATTCTTTAAAAATGCTCTTTCATTCCTTAGGCTTGAGGAAACTAACCTCTGATCTCCACAATCCTGAGCACTTAAGCTCCACTAGAGACTGCAACTAAGAACATATACCAGCTTACAGAGAAATAGTAGGGCGTTGCCCATGTTGTGTAATATACTTTCTATAGAAATTTATCAAAAAGTCCATAGAAATTACCAATAATCTTGTCTTGGGAATGAATGTTACAGTTTAGAGTAAGAGTCTGGCTTTATTTACCCTTCCCCCCCCAAATCTGATAGAATAATTTCTGTCCGCAAAGGGAAGTGAAGGGAAAAACGCTTCACTTATATTATAATACAGTTTGTCTGACGTGGGTAACTGTACCACTTGACTATGTAGTATGTCTTTCTGACGTTATTTTTCAGTAGGTAATATCTTCTAGTCGTAGTGTAGCATAAATTTTTCATTAAAATGTTGTACAAAATTGAGTTCCAAAATTCTAGTACAACTATATTCATAATTTAAACTTGTAACCCCAACACAGCATGAAATCGGAACCACTGAATATATTCATTCCTTAGAAAGCTCATGGTGATTATCACAGAATCACAGAATACTATGAGTTGGAAGGGACCCACAAGGATCATCTAGTCCAACTCACCAGCTAACGCCCGTACAGAGACCGAACGCATCCCCCAGAGTAGTGAACATAAACCTAGTTCCCTCACAGGCTCACAAGCCACTCCAAGCCAGAAGGGACCCACAGAACCATCCAGCCCAACACCCCCCAGCTAGACCATGTCACTAAGCTACTCATCCAGTCTTCTCTTAAATGCCTCCAGGGACGGCGACTCCACCCCCTCCCTGGGCAGTCCATTTCAATGAGAAATCACTCTCTCTGTGAAAAACCTCTTCCTAGCATCCAGTCTAAACCTCCCTTGGCGTAGTTTGAGGCCATGTCCTCTCATTCTGGTGTTGTCAGCCTGAGAGAAGAGATTCACACCCATCTGGTGGCAACCTCCCTGCAGGTAGTTGTAAACAGCAATGAGGTCACCTCTGAG
>WEKX01006307.1:10193-25602 GCA_013390025.1 Pitta sordida | reverse complement strand
GGGGGGGAAGTGGAAGCTGGGTGGGCGGGGGTTTCTCCAGGCTGTGCCGTTCTGTGGGGAATGGTGTGAGTGAGGAGGGGAGGAGTGTTCGGTGTGTCCCTGACTCTGCCCCCTGTCCCCTCGGCTGCCCAGTTGTTTGTCCAGTCCAACCACGGGGATGAGGAGACCACACGGATCACGTATTTCACGTTCATCGGCACTCCGGTGCAGGCCACGAACATGAACGACTTCAAACGAGTGAGTTCTCCGCTTAAATCCTCTTTTTTTTGTTGGTTTTTTGTTCCCCCCAGGGGTCTGAACACCAAAACCAAGGGGGTTTTCAGGCAGCTCAGATTCATCCCTTCAATTTGGGACTCCCTTCGTTTTGGAAGGTTTTATGTAAAAAGATTCATTTTGATAATACAGGGCTTTAAAAATTAAAGATTTGGAAGGGGAAGGGGGTGGGATGGGCGGAAAACACTGGGGGTTGGAGCTCGGATGCCCCAAATCTCTCCCAATCAATCCACCTGCTGGGTTTTCCAGATCATTCCCATGGGCCACTTGTCCCTCTCGGCCTCCGACTGGTACAGAACATTCTCTCTTGGTGTTCCATTCTTCCTAACACCTAATCCTTAATATTTTAACTCCGGTTTTCCTTCTTTCCTCCTCCTCGTTTCTTTGCCTAATCTGTTTGGAAACACACCAGGGGATAAATCCTGCTCTGTGACAAATTTAACTGTACTGTTTTTAACTGGATTAATCGGATTGATCTGATTTCATTGATTTCACTCACGTTTGGGTTTGGGATTTTCCAGCTGGATTTCTTGAGGGGGAAAAAAAAAACCCCCAGACTTTAAAAGTGCTTTTTGTGTTATTTAAGTGACATGGCTGCAGGGTTCTGAACACGGTTCTGTTTGTTCTCCTCCCCGCAGGTAGTCGGCAAGAAAGGAGAGAGCCACTAGGAGGCAAAACTCCACTGGAAGGGCCTTACCCCGACCCCGTGTCCCCACTCGGATCACTGCTTGACCATACCCAGAGACTGTCAGTTTGATTTACTGCCGTTTCCAATAAATCATTGCTTTGAGCTGGAGTGTGTTTTGGTGTCCCTCCTCCTCCTCCTCCTCCTCCTCCTCCATGGATTTGTAAATAAACTTTCCTGACTTCTTTTTTTTTTTCCTTTTGGCCGCGTCGGATTTTATTGTCCTTTTGTTCCGCTGAAAACCTCCCCGGAAAAAAACACAGTTCTTGCTCCCGGGAATGGAGCTCTGGGTGGCTTGGGATGGTTGTGAGACGCAGGAATTCTCGGAGAGGAGGAGTTCCCTCCCAAAACCAGCAGAGGCAACGGATTTAAATCGTCGCTCCGTGAACTTCCAAGGAACTCCTGAGCCGGTGTCACTAGGGATTTCCGTGTTATCCCTGATTTATTGGATTGGATGCTTTTCCCCGTCTCTGGATCTCGAGGAGGAAATATTGCGAATATTAATTTACCGTCTTAATTGGGATTTTTTTATGCTACTTTGGGGCGCCTTTCCAAAAAATAACCAAAACTGGACCAAATTAATAAATCAGGCATTGATCAGTGGCGCGCCCGCAGAATTCTCTGAATTCCCAGGAAAACTTGCTGAGTGTTTAATTGCCCTAATGAATCTCTTTGTGCGGTTAAATTTGCCGCATTTTTAATTACATAAATCCCATTAAAACTTAAATCCTGCCCTAATTGCTGTCCCTTGGACACAGGGGGTGCTTCTCTTCTGCCTT
Source organism: Pitta sordida (assembly GCA_013390025.1). NCBI lineage: Eukaryota > Metazoa > Chordata > Aves > Passeriformes > Pittidae > Pitta > Pitta sordida. Next base: position 23,865 of record WEKX01006307.1, on the reverse strand, counting down.
GGCACGTTCGGAGGCTCATCCCGGGTGGATTTCCTGTTGAAACCGAGTGAGGGTTTGTTTTGTTTTTTATTTTATTTTTATTTCCCAATCAGAACCCGGGGGATTGTTCCGAGCCCTTTATTTTCTGAGCAGCACTGGGGTGGTTTTCCCTGTAATCCACGGTGTGCGCTGGCAGCTGGAGCCCTCTCCTCCTCCCTCGCTCTTGTTGGGAGGGGTGTAACACACGGAATTGTAAATACAAATAAACCCCTTTCAATACAAACCTCCTCCTGCTTCCCAGTTTATTCGCTGACCCCGTTTGGGGATGGTGGAAGTGCCCCATGGGGGGGATTTTTTCCCCGAGTAATTGGCTGGATTTTGGGACTCCGGTGCTGCAGAGGTGAATGAATGGATGCCGTGGATCGTTAGTGGGTGTGCGGTGCCCCCGCGCCCCGTGGGTTTCAGGGATGTTTCGGATATTCCCGGACATTCCCGGGTATTCTGGGTGTTCCCATCCCGCGGGATCGGCCCCCGGGGAGCGCTGCCTGCAGTGCCCGCACTGAGCCGCCAGGCGGCGCCACCGCACCGGCCGGGAATACAAACGGGGAATGGACCGGGAATTGAACTGGGAGTTAATTAACTNTAAATCCCATTAAAACTTAAATCCTGCCCTAATTGCTGTCCCTTGGACACAGGGGGTGCTTCTCTTCTGCCTTGGCACGTTCGGAGGCTCATCCCGGGTGGATTTCCTGTTGAAACCGAGTGAGGGTTTGTTTTGTTTTTTATTTTATTTTTATTTCCCAATCAGAACCCGGGGGATTGTTCCGAGCCCTTTATTTTCTGAGCAGCACTGGGGTGGTTTTCCCTGTAATCCACGGTGTGCGCTGGCAGCTGGAGCCCTCTCCTCCTCCCTCGCTCTTGTTGGGAGGGGTGTAACACACGGAATTGTAAATACAAATAAACCCCTTTCAATACAAACCTCCTCCTGCTTCCCAGTTTATTCGCTGACCCCGTTTGGGGATGGTGGAAGTGCCCCATGGGGGGGATTTTTTCCCCGAGTAATTGGCTGGATTTTGGGACTCCGGTGCTGCAGAGGTGAATGAATGGATGCCGTGGATCGTTAGTGGGTGTGCGGTGCCCCCGCGCCCCGTGGGTTTCAGGGATGTTTCGGATATTCCCGGACATTCCCGGGTATTCTGGGTGTTCCCATCCCGCGGGATCGGCCCCCGGGGAGCGCTGCCTGCAGTGCCCGCACTGAGCCGCCAGGCGGCGCCACCGCACCGGCCGGGAATACAAACGGGGAATGGACCGGGAATTGAACTGGGAGTTAATTAACTGGGAATGGACTGGGAATGGAGAGGGAATGGAGAGGGAATTGAACTGGGAATTAACTGGGAATGGATATGGGAATGGACTGGGAATGGACAGGGAATTAACCTGGGAATGGACATGGGAATAGACATGGGAATGAACTGGGAATGAACCTGGGAATAAACCTGGGAATGGACTGGGAATGAACCTGGGAATGAATTTCAGATTGTGCTGGGAAACAGGCCGGGAATGTGCTCTGGATGCACACGGGGGTCATTCCCAAAGCCTCCACACCACGTTGGGGCAGAACCCCCGGAATTTCCCAGTGCTGCGGCTTTACCTGGAGCTGGGAGGTGCTGGGAGGTGCCTCTCACCATTCCCTGCTGGAAAAGGGCAGGAGAACAGGGAAAACACTCGCGTTGCTAGAAAACAACGTTAAATCCATGAGAAGCTTCTGCAGGGCACTGGGAGAGGTTTCCCAAAGAAATGGGGATTTTCCTGGGTTTTTATTGTCCCCTCCTCAATACGATTTGTCTGAAACCCGAGTTTTATATTCATAACATGAATCCCTCCCAGATTAAGGACCTTGTCCCAGAATTCCTCCGGTGTGTCCTGCAGCAGCCTGGCTGGGAATGCCGTCGGGAGTCAGGAGCTCGGTGACCCCCCCCCATTTATTAAGACTCGCTCATTGATTAATTAGGCCACGATTAACTCAGGGATATTACTGGGAGCTCTTGTGTTCAGGGAATGCATTCGGGGAATACATTTAGGGGAAGGTGAGCCCGCACACGACCTGCCCCCCCAAAATTCCCCTCAATCAAGGAACGGGGCTATTCGAGATTAAATTAACGCGGCTCAGCCCCTAATTACGAGGGGTTGCACATGTCACATTGCTGGGTGGGATGCTGATGGTGCCGAGGAATCTGCAGCTGCTCTTGGGTGGGAGCAGCACCGGCCCTCGGAGGGTGGGAAACGGCAGGAGCTGCCTCCGACCTGGGCCAGAAAAAAAGGCTTTATAAAGGAATTCACGCGGCATTATTTCCCGATTCCGAGGAAATTAGAGCCGCACGGGCACAAACGATGCCCATTACATTTATTACACCTCATCGAGGTAAATGGCAGCTGGATTCCTCAGCTTCCAGTGCCATTATCTCCTGGCTTCGATACCCAGGGTTTGTTTGCAGCTATTGTGGCACTCATTTCACTCCGGTTTTATACAACAATTAATATTTTGTTTTTCTGGAAGCAGGGAGAGAAGGGAGCTCCGGTGGGTTTTAACTGGAATTATTTTAGGCTGGGTTTGGGCGGTTGGATGTGTCCCCCAGGCGAGACCCCGGTGTGTCCATCCCCCCGGAATTCCCGTGGGAGCCAGAGCCAGGACACACCGACAGCATCTCCCGGCCTAGGGAGGGGGGTTGCCATTCCCATCTCCAGGAAGCACGGGGCTCTGCCTGGAATTTTCCAGCAGTAATTAGTCTCCCGGCGAGTTTTTAGGCGCCGTGTCGTGTCGGGAAGGCAAGACGTTCGCCAGCCGGGGAAGGACGCGCGTTTCTGGTTCCAGACAGCAGGACAAGGGGCCGTGGGGCTCGGGAACAGTCGGGGGCATGGCGGAGCAGCCGAGCAGTTGGCAGGTGTCACGCTGGGGCTCCTGCCTTTCCCTGGGAGCCCAAACCACCTGTGGCCGCCCCGGGCACCGGGAGAAGCAGGGGCTGCACAAGGGTTCCAGCCTGTGCTCAGGGGAGGGGACGAACCCGTCGGCTTTGGTGCAATTAATTGCGGCTAATTAAATCTCAGCTTGAGGATTGCATTGGCTCGATGTTGTGAGGGAGAGGAGTGTGTTTGGGGGGGGTGTGTTTAATCTGGAGGTGGTTTTATAAAAAGGGGAGCTGGGAGGGGACAGGGCAGGGCCCTCTGGAGGTCCCGCTGGATGTGTGGGATCTGATCTGGGCCCAGAGCTGCTCCTGGGAAGTTAAAGTCCCACGTGTGCCCGGACGCCGTTATTTTTCGCATCCCCACGTTTGTAGGAGCTGTAACTCAACCCCTTTTGCAAGGCCGAGGTGTTTTACGAAGGGCAGCTGTGCCCAGGGCTGTGCACGGGGCCGTTCACCCGGGCAGGAATTCTGCTGGCTCTGGGCAGGGCTCTGCGGCACAGCGGCCCCCGGAGCGGGGACAGGTTCCCCAGCACCAGGGATCTTTGGGGGGGGGATGTTTTCCCGGTGTATCCCTGCAGGAACCATGAGGAGAGGTGGGCTCCGTGCCTGGCGCCTCAGTTTACCCCCGAGGGCCGCTCCCACGTGTGCCCCGTGTCCCCTGGGACCGGCCCTTCCCCGGTGCCAGGGAATTGCCAGCCTGCCTTCCCATCACTAGGCAACGGCGGTGAAAGCTCTGCCGGGTTCTGCTGCTCCCAGTTGGCACCTCCCACCATGTTCTTTCATGTGCAGGGGATAAAAAAGCCCGGCTTCTATCTTTGGGAGCGGAGCCGCTCGCGGCAGGACGGGGACAGGTTGGCGCGGAGCACACGGGTGACACGGGGACCCCGAGCGCCTGGAGCCCGCGGGGCCGGGGGCTGCCAAGCAGAAAAAAAAAAGAAAGAGTCCAAAAAAGTTGGGATCGTTTTTTTCTTCTTTTTTTTTTTTTTGTCACATCCCAAGTTGGAGGCGCTCGAAGGAAACAAACACTTTTAATGAAGCATATGCAGGCGCCGGGGAAGGAGAGGCTTCACAATGCATCTGCTGCGGGACCAGAAGGCTCCTCCGAGGTGTGAAGTGGGAGGAGAAAAAGGATTGCGAGTGGATGATGCCAGGGAGGATTACAGGGATATTAAGCAGAAGGGACGTAAACACGTGGAGAGCTGGGCAGGGCACGGGATGGGCCTGCGGGATGGGCCTCGTCCCGGAGCCTTTCCTGCTGTTGGCTCCAACTTGGGCGTTGAATTCGTGCTCGGCACGTGCCCCAGGCCAGGCTGGACGGGGCTGGGGGAAGGTGTGGGATGGTCCTGAGCGTCCCTCCAACCCAAACCAGTCTGGGAGTCATCCTCAGAGAAACTCCCCCCCCTCCCTCCCCTGTGCCTCCCGCTTCCCACATCCCTGGAGCTTCATTTCCATTTTCCCCGCAGAACAGCGGCTCCACCACCGTGGGATCGATTTCCACGGCGCAAACACAGAACGCCCAGCGGAGCCGCCGCCGATAACGGGGAATATCGCGTCGTTATCCCTGCTCCACACTGGGGAGCGTGCTGACATATGGCTTATCTCTCCCAGCCACTGGCCAAATCCTGCTTTCCCCCAACCCTCCGTGAATCCGGAGCGGGGAGCTTTTATTCCTTAATTCTCCTGATTAAAAGGACATTTTCTCATTCCCAGAGCGGCTTTCCCGCCCCTTCCCCGCTCCCCGGCGCATCCAGTGGGTGCGGTGGGGCCTCTCCTCCCAGTGCCAGGGCTGGGATGTCCTGGGAAGGGCCCCCGCAGCTCCTCGGGCCGAGGGTGTTTCCTCTGGAATCCCAGCACGGGGATCCCCCTGGCCAGCAGGGTTTGGGGTGCTCAGACCCCCAGACACCAACAGTTAAAGTGCAAATCCAAAGCGCAGGATTAAGACTCCAGGCCCAGGGGGATGAGCCCGGGGGGGGACCAGGTCCGTTTCTGCCCGAGGGTCCCAGGCGCAGAAAGCCCCCCCAGCATCTGCCTGGGTGGCCAGGAGACAGGTTTAATGTATTCTCCTGACCTTTCCGGGCGCTTTTCCAGGCTCCGCATCTGCCGGGGGCCGCCGGGGACGACGTGTTGCCCCGGCCTTGCCCTGCTCGGGAACTGGAGCTCCTGGCTCAGGGGAGGGAAGGGGCAGCTCCCGAAATGCCCCAACCCCTCCCTGGGCTGGTGTGGAGCGCTCATTCCGTGTGGCCAGGAGATTTCCCTGCCCTTTGCAGGCAGATTTCCTGGGCTCAGGTAAGGAGCCGGAGCATCCCCTAAGAGCTCCGCGTTCCTCGAGGTGTGTAAATCAGTCCCACAGTGTCCTCTGCATCCCCAGCCCCACCTCTCCAGGGCTTTTCACTCTTGGAGAAGCAAGGTGGAAACAAAAACAAGCAGAGGCCTGAAAATGACAATTATTTATAAAACATCCAGGCTGAAGTGTTGTTTGTGTGTTTTTGTGGCCCCGCAGCTGTTTTTCACCAGCAGCTGCCAAGTTTTGCTTCAGCCCCTGGGACTGCTGGGGGTGGCGTGGGGGGGTAAAGGTGGGAAAAGGGCTGGAATTTCACCTGGTGGTTTGCCATGAACGGGATTCTCACCTATACCAACATTTATATATATACATATATATATACTAATACATGATACTACAATAATTATAATAGTAAATATAATGAAATTAAATACATTATATTAAATACATATGTATTAAAAATTATATTAAATACATATATATATGGTATGAAATAAATGATAATAAATACATAATGATAAGTTAATGACACGTCAGCATATAATAAAAGCAATGTAATGCTACATGATAATAATACATACTCTATGTAATTCATAATATGTGTTACAGCAATTAAATACAATGCAATTAAAGAACGGGGACAGTAAATTCTAAAAATAAATATAATAATATAAATATGCTGCGATATGATAGTATTATATGCTAAAATATAAAATATGCTAATAAATAAATATACTACTATATATATATCTATAACTTGTTATGACTTTCTGTACTGTAATTTCCTGAATTCTGGGACTTCCCTTCAGGGTGGGAGCGAGTGTCAGAGGCCTGGCGGGGGGCTGTAATTAAAGCCCAGCTTCTCAGAGTGGTAACGAGCTTACGGGGTCTCTAATTAAACATGTTCCAGGTGCTGGCAGCACAGCCAGGCCAGCAGAGATTCCCGGAGCCATCCCAGGGGAGGGACACCCTCCCACGGCTGTGGGACCCCCAAACACCCCCAGGATGCCCCAAGGGCACTCCTCGGGCACCAGGCCTCGCGTGTCCCGGGAATTGGGGAGACCCCGGAGCGGCGGCGATCCCGAAGGTCCTTCCAACCACCAGCAGCACCATTTGTCCAACAAACCCGGGTGGTTTCTCCCGGCTCCATCCCGAGCTCGTGGTGCCCAGCCCGGCTGGCTCAGGCCTCGTCCCGGCAGCTGCTGCCGCCCTCCCTCCCGGCAGGTCTCGGTGTGGCATTAGTGCCGCTTCGCCCGCTCGCCCGGCACGAGGAGGGGATGTGTAATTACATTACCCACGCTCCATCTCCCGCTGGCGGGCGGGAGGCCTCTCGCACACCTGGCACCACCTCCCCGCTCTCACCGGGAGCCCCCATTTGCGGCCTGGTGGTTCCTGTGACGGGAGGAATTGCTGCTCTTGCAGCCCAGCTGGGACTGTTTCCAGGAGCTGTCGGAGGCGCTGGGATAAGGAAGGGTTGTGTGGGGGACCCTCGCTGTGCCTCGGGAGCGTTGGGAGGCTGGAAATGGTGGCGTTTCTGTCACGAATTTCTGTCATGTTTTGCTCCCCCCTCCCCGAATCCAGAAGGATTTTGTGTCCTCCCAAACTCAGCCCTCCCCGTCCCCACCGAGTCTCTGTGGTAAAATCAGCTTTATTTTGTCCTGGGAAATCACGGCTTTGCCTCCACCCGACTCCTAATAAAATAATAAACCATAAAATAAAAGGAGTCTCAGACCTGGGCAGTTCCTCCAAGACTGAAGTTTTTTCCAGGGGTGGTTGTGGACCCCGATTTGGGAATCCCTGGGGGATCCAGAGACCCTTTACCAAGGCAAGTGCACGGCCCTGCTGCTTCCCAGTGCCTCGAGACCCCCGACCACGCGGATTCCCCGTGGGGGCCGACATGCTTTGGAGCAGTTCGGGAGCAGCGGGGCACGGGAGCAGCTGCCTGTGGTAGGAAGGTGCCTCCTCCCCCTCAGGGAGGTGGTGTTACCCGTTTTTCCCAGGGATCTGGCGCTTCCCACGGACAACAGGCAAGGTGGATGATTAATTCCCTTTATTTGTGGAGGGGGAACACAAAAACAGGGAAGGAAGGCAAGGTGCAATAAGGCACACTTTAGCATTTAAAGAATCACAGGCCTCTCCCATCTTCTGCAGAGCCACTGAGGGTTTCAAAAGGCCGTCCATCCCCTAATTCCACCGGTACCCGATGGCAAATGCCAGGAAGGGGCTGTGCCACCGGCAGCCCTGGAGCGGCGGGTTTGGCGGCGGGCAGGAGGGAAGGAAGCGCTCAGAGCTCCCATCAGATGTTCGCGGAATTATTTCAGCTGCGAAAAATGCTAAACAAATTTGGATTTCAAAGGAAGCGTTCCAAAACCTTCCCCTTTGATAATTGCCTTTTTAGGGGTTTTTTTTTAAGCCATCTGTCAGACATTTCATTCCCGTCCCGGGGGGGGGACGTTGCTCGGGGTGGGGGGTGGCAGCTCCCCCCAGGTGAGGCCGTGCAGGGCCTAAAGGGGCTGCGGGAGGGCTGGAGAGGGGCTGGGGACAAGGGAGGGAGGGACAGCACCCAGGGAACGGCTTCNGGACACGGGCGGAATTACAGCGCCGCTCAATGTGGGAGTGTTGGGGTCCCGGGTTATCCCAGGTTATCCCAGCCTGGCCTTGGCCACCCCCAGGGATCCGGGGGCAGCCACAGCTTCTCTGGGCACCCTGTGCCAGGGCCTGCCCACCCTCCTGCCCGGTTCCCCGCCNGAAGCTGTGGCTGCCCCCGGATCCCTGCGAGGGGCCAAGGCTGGGATAACCCGGGACAGCGACAGGACGGAACCCCAGCCCTCCCACATGNTCCGGGGGCAGCCACAGCTTCTCTGGGCACCCTGTGCCAGGGCCTGCCCACCCTCCTGCCCGGTTCCCCGCCCAAACCTCCCTTTTTTTCCCATGGCAAACCCCCCGGCTCAGGTGCCAGCAGCGGCTCCCTCAGGGCCAGACGCTGCTCCACCAGGTTGTATTTTGGTTTTTTGTGGGAAGGTTGGGGATTCTCAGAGCGCTTTCCCCGCGGTGATGTCATGGGAGAAACATCCGCCTCCCGAAGCCGTGCAGTGCGAACCAGGAGGTTTGGGGCTCACACTCTGCATTACATGCTCTGCTCAGGAATGAGGAGCCTTTTCCCACCGCGGCACAAAGCAGGATGTTATTGCCTGACGCAGGATTTCAAATATCTCTTTTTGACATTACAAAAAACCATTTTAAACGGGTTCGTGGGGAAGACACGGGAGAGGGGGAGAGCCAGGCTCCCTGTGGCTGTGGGGAGTGAGGGGGTTTTTGTGGCGGCAGTGCCACAGGAGCCCCAGACCGAGCCGTGAATAACCCCCAGAATTCCAGGGGAGCACATCCTGCACTCCCCCAGCGAGACGGTGCCATGGCTGGGCAGGGCCACCCTGAGTGACACCCAGGAACAGGCAGTGTCCCCGCGGGCTCTGCCGGAGATCCTGGGGGTCCCGGGTGTCCTCCCTCCCAGCACGGGGAGCTTTGGCTGGCACAGCAGAGTGGCAGAGCTGGGGTCCCACTCTGGGCCCCTCGGTGGGTGTATCCCTGGCAAGTGACGCTGCCCTGTGTCCCCTCAGGGCTGACCCCCTGCTCCCGCGAAGCTCCAGGGGAACAGGCCTCGGGCGAGGATCCAGCCTGTCCCTAGAGGTAAAGCCTTCCTTATTCCCCCGCGTGGCTCGCGGTGGAACCCTTGGGAATGTACTTGTGTTTGCACAAGGGATTTAACAGCACCACTTCCAGGGGCTGGGGGGGCAAAACCAAAGCCCCCCCACCACCACCACCCCCAAACTCCCCTCCCTCCACCCGGAGCNCGGCTGGCGGCAGCCGCGGCCGCGATTGGATTAAAGAAAAGGCTATAGGGTGACCAGATGTTCCGGGCACCAAAGCAGAGCCGCGGGAGGGGGGGCGGCGGCTCCCCGGGCAGCGCATTAAACCCCGGCATTGGCGCAGAGCGGGGACTTGCCTGGAGGCTGCAGCCGGCGCCTTCCCCAGCCCGGGGATGTTTGTGCAGCCCCGGCTGCCCGTCACCCCTGGCAAGAAGCTGTGCCGGGCAGCCCGGGCAACCTGGAGGGACGGGGAACCGGGAGGGACAGGGAGCCTGGAGGGACGGGGACAGGGAGCCTGAAGGGACAGGGAGCCTGGAGGGACAGGGAGCCTGGAGGGACGGGGACAGGGAACTTTAAGGGACAGAGAACCTGGAGGGACGGGGACAGGGAACTTTAAGGGACAGGGGACAGCCCCCAAAGCCGCGAGAGCCGCGGGGCCGGCTGAGGGTCGGTGGATGTGCCGCATCCAGAGGGTCGGGAAAGGGGCTCCGGGCTGCCCTGGGGACAAGGACGGGAGGTCTCCTCTGGGCTCCCAGGGCCTCGTGTCACCCCCGTTCTGTGACAGGAGCCAGGGCCGGGCCCGGCTTTGTCCCTGCGCGGCTTTAACCTCGTTAGCCGAGCGCTGGGATTTAATCTGCAGCCCGGTGGCTCCCGGGGACTGGAAGCAGGAGAGGAGCCATCCTGCGGGCTGGCTCGGTTCCAAGGTGACATTCCAGCCCGGGCATCACGGGGGAGAAGGGAAAACAGGCCTGCTGGGAACGCTGCTGCAGACAGAGCGGGCAAAGGCAGGATTTCTTACACCCCCCTCTCCTCTGTGTCCTCTGTGATGGTGGCGGGGGCACAAACCCCCACCAGCTTCAGCTCCCAGCCCCGCTCTTCCCCTTGGCATCTCCCTCCCCTTCCCAAATCATCTGGAGCTTGGCTGCTCGGCCCCTCTGTTCCGTTCCCAAACCAGATGTCTGGGCTGCTCTGCGGGAGCGGGAGCCTCGCGTGACTCCGGGAGGAGCGGGAGAAAATCCTGCTTGGAAATGAGCAGATCCCCCCCCCCGGATAGGAATGCAGATCCCGAGGAAAGTGGGGAGGTAAAATGTCCTGGGAAGTGTTACCTCGCACTGGAAGTTCAGGGCTGGGCAAGAGCCAGGTGCCCTCATTTCTGGGCTTTGAAAGCCGAAAGGAAAGTCTGTGCTCGAAGCCCAATTTGCCAAGATCCTGAAATATCAGCGCCCAGAATTTCCCAGAGAGCGACAGGAAGAACAGGGAGGGACCCCCGGGCTCCCTGAATTGATGGGGCCGGCTGGAAACGGGCGGTTTGCTTCTCACTGCTTTAAATTTCAACTCGTTTAAAACGCATTAAAGTTTCAATTAAAGAAATGAATCTGGGATTCCCCCGCCGGTTCTTACCCAGCCCGTATCCACGACAAAATTCCCGTTCCCTGGGCCTTCCCCCCCTCAGCCTGGTGCGGGACGCAGGACATTATCCTTAAAGCCTGTAATCCACTCCCGCCCCTCCCGCAGCACTTTCGCAGCACGCCGGGATTTTTATTTTTATTTTTTTTTTATTTTTTTTGTAAGGATATTTGCTGTTTTCATCCCCGTGATCCCATGTAATGCATAGTCTTGGCATTCCTTATCGCTCCCAACCATGCCTCGCGCAGGTTTTTTTATGTTTGTTCCAAATTCCGGCTCCGCGCGTCCTTTTTCGCCTCAGACCAAAAGCCTATCGCTGCCTCTCATCAGTTTAATTAAGCCAGGGCCCAGCCAGGGCCAACGTTTGATTCCGACTCCAAAGGTGCATGCAAATCACCGGCTCCATTTGATTCCCGGGGAAAAGGCTCTTCCCGGGCACGGCGGAATGCAGCTGCCTGCCAACCGCCTGGCTGGCAAACCCAATTCCCACGTTCAATGCGAGCGGCGCGGGGGCATTGTCTTTGAGATCCGTAAAACTCGCCTCCTTTTTTTCCCACCCGCTTGAATTTATCAACTCCCCAACAAGCAAAAAAAAAGCTGCAACTGGCACGAAACGGCTCCGGAAACCCAATTTTTTCCCCCAGCCCGGGAATGATCTCCAAATGACTTCCTCCCGTAATGGCTTCCCATTAGCGGCGCTTCCAAGCGCAGCTGCGGAGCTGGGAGCCGTGGAAGGGAGGAACCCGCACCTCGAGTCCCGGGAAACCTCCTGTTTGTATCCCAGCAACAGCTGCCGAGGTACCGGGGGGCTGCCCCGAACCCCTGGGGGACCATTTCTCACGTGGACAACGGGCTGGAATTTTGGGAGCCCCGTGGGCGCAGCCCTTGGCGCGTCCCGCCGTGTTTTCCCCGGGATCCAAATGTTTGTTCAGACCCGGCGCCTCCGAGTTATTTATCGACGGCGTCTTCTCCCTGGAAATAAATCGGCGGGGCCGTAATTCGGATGTAATGTTCCCCCAAAGCCACTCAGGCAAAAATCTCTTTTTAACTGTGCCTCATTAGCGGATCGGCGGCTGCTCGGCACCAGAACCGGGAGCAGCCGACGGAGTGTTGATCGTTCCTGCCGCGAAGGGGGGGAAACAAAAAATCATAAATTCTTTCTAATGGGATCTTTAATAATAAAAAAGAACATAATCATTACTACCCAAAGACGGATGGCTTCCATGGGGTTTCCTCACCGGCGGTTTGTCTGATTCCGGCTCTCTCTCTCTCTCTCTCTCGCATTCGCAGCATTAATTATTGGAGACTAATTAGGCGAAATTGCAATGGGAACCCTAATGCAAGCGGGTCTCCCAAAGTCCTTCCTGCTCCCTCCTTTGTCCCTCTGAGCGTTCCCAGAGTGACCCTGCCATCCACGTTGGCTTCCTCCAGTTTGGGCCTGGAGTGCTGGGAGTGATCCCCAGCTTCCTCCAGTTTGGGCCTGGAGGGCTGGGAGTGATCCCCAGCTTCCTCCAGTTTGGGCCTGGAGGGCTGGGAGTGATCCCCAGCTTCCTCCAGTTTGGGCCTGGAGGGCTGGGAGTGATCCCCAGCTTCCTCCAGTTTGGGCCTGGAGGGCTGGGAGTGATCCCCAGCTTCCCCCAGTTTGGGACTGGTGTTGCTGGCAGTGATCGCCCGCCCTGGAGCAGCCCCGAGCAGCTCTCCCCGTCCCCTCTCCCACTTTTCCCAGCCCAGAGGAGCCCAAACTCCCTCCATCTCCCCTCTCCTTGTTTTTCTGGCCTGGCTGCTCTCCCTGGCCGGGCTCCAGTGGCCCCACAGCCCCCCCGAGGGCTCCAGTGGTGCAGCTGAGCCCTGAACTGGAGCGAGGACCGCTCCATGTGTGTCCCACATGCCACTCCTGGTGGGACACCCCGCTCCCAGACACAGCCCAGACTGCTCTCCTTGGAAGGGGGCCCTCGCACGAGGTTCTCCTAAACAAAAACCAACCCCCACTTGAAGCTGTGGCCTTCCCAGTGTTCCCAGCACGGCACGGCTGAAGTTTTCTCCTTTTTTTTTTATTTTGCCCTTTTATTTCTCCATCCCTGGAGGTGCCCAAGGCCACCAGGGGGACACCGGGAGGTGCCCAGGACCAGGTGACCCCTTCCCACCCGAACCATTCCGTGCCCTCCTCCCCCTCGGATGGATCCCGCTGGGATTCTCCCACCAATCCCAGCTCCCCTGGCTGAAAGTAACCGTGGGGCGGTGGGATTCGTGTGCCCGTCCGGGGGCTGCCCCGGCTGCCGGGCAGATGTAGCCGCAGTTTTCCTGCTCAGACCCGTCTGGAGGGGAGGCTGTGCCGGGAAGGATGAGGCTCCCAGGGGCTCCGGGGGCACCTCCACAGCCCGCCCGGGGATCCCCCCCCCGGTGTTATCCCACCCTCCTCCTCTCCTCGGGGGATCCATTGGGTGGAAAGGCTGCCGGGAGCTGTTTATGGGTCGGGGGGGGTTAAATAAGGGAAGGGGAAGGAAGTGGGAGAGCGGGACAAAGGGAGGAAGAGCCGGAGTTTTCCCCCCCATCACAGCCCCTCATTCCCTCCTCTCCTCGGCTTTTTCCCCCTCATTACCTAAGAAGATTAAGGGCTTTGGAAAGTCCACTCTCTCCTCGGCGGGTATTTAGAGGGTTGTAATTCCCGATTAAGTTTCCTCCCTCCAGCTTCCCGGGGAAGCTGAGATCCCCCTTCCAGGAGGGGGGAGATGTGCTCCGGGGATCCTAACAGGATTTGCATCCCGGAGATAATCCGGGCCCCCCCCACCCCGAGCTGCTGCCGCCACGCGTGTTCTTCGCGTGGGAAACAGGGAGGCACGAGGAGAAATGGCGTGTGAAGCGCTTATAAAATAATAAACAATAAAGGGAGATGATGATGATGATGGGGGTGGTGGTGAGATACAATCGCTGCCTTTGGGGGGTGACCCTGAGCAGCCTCTGGCACCCAGGGGCCCTCCCAGAGGGTTTGGTGGAGCACAGCGCCGTACTGGGGGCTCTGGGTGGGTTCCGACTGGGTGCTGTGGGTGGGAGCTGTGGGTGGGTGCTGTGGTGGGAGCTGTGAGTGGGTGCTGTGGTGGGAGCTGTGGGTGGGAGCTGTGGGTGGGTGCTGTGGTGGGAGCTGTGGGAGTTGTGAGTGGGTGCTGTGGTGGGAGCTG
>WEKX01006305.1:0-10460 GCA_013390025.1 Pitta sordida | reverse complement strand
AGGGTGATCTTGAAATGTCTACCAATTTTGTTGATTGTGATCTTACCTTTCTGACATGATTTCCTGGCTTAACCTTAAACCTGCTTTGTCATCATGAACTTATCTGGAGTGCCTGGACATCTAGAATTACTTTTTGGCACTGTTCTTGTTTTGTTGTCATTGTTTGGGACTGGGACACTCCATTCCTTGACTACAAGGTCATTGCCCCTGCCTACTTTGCTGCTATCCCTGGCTCCTATCCTGTCTCCTCCCACGCAGCAGCCCACATGACCTTTGTGTTCCTTGACATGTGCTAGTATACACTGGGGATCAATTTGAGACAATGGATATGGAGAAGAGATTAATATGATGCCTGAGAAGGGCTGAGGACAGAAGTATTTTTCACTTTTCCAAAAAACTTTTTTTTCCATTTCATTGCTTCATTTTTTTCCCTTCACTGACAATAAATAAGATTCTTCTACTGTAGAAAAAATACCCCAAACTGGCTGACATCTGAAAAGTTAGTAATTTCTTTATTGACTTCTTTGCAGACATTTTCTGAAAGTGAATATGAATATTACTTGCAACAATCTGTTCCTCCTATTTCACAGATGTGAATGCATCACATAGATGGTGGATAGATAATAAAAGAGGCATCACTACCGTAATTTATAAAGAAGAGGTATTCAAATAAATATTTCAGCTTAGAGTTTTAGAGATAAGAATTACTGAAGTAAGAAAAAAAAATAAATCATGTACTCCTTTGTCTCCTTGTTACTTACCCAAAACTATTAAATGATATTTTTAAATTAAGTGTGATGAGGAAAAGTTCAAATTGTAGGAATCAACTGTATGTCTGCAATTGCAGAAAGAACTGTCATAAGAAAAGTGGTGGCAGTATGGAAATTTCAGCCTCAGGTGATTACAGCACTGGAATTTAACCATGCTCAAAATATTCTTTGGTTACGTTAAACAGAGGCAACAAAACAGAACCAAAGCACACAGGGTCAAGCATTCAAAGGGATTGTTTGATTTAGTTTCAGGGAACTTGTTTTCAAAATACTTGTCTGTGAGTTATCTTGCTATGTAACAATATTAATTTCTATGTGAAATAATTGATATTATAAAAATATCAGTAAGCTTTCAAAATATTAATGTACTCAGATGACTGAAAAGCCATTACACATCACACTTTTTCATTTTTTGTTGCTATTGGGTATCTATTTCTCTGTAACATCAGAGCTTCTCTAGTAAAACAAATAAAACAATATAAACAATTATGAAAATGTTCAGAAGGGTTGGGTTTTATCTGAGCAAAGTTACAAAGAAAAATAATTACATTATTTTCTGTGCAACAATTAATAGTCAGGTTAAAGGAATAATAAGAATTTCAGCATCTCACCACAAATCCTGGCTTGCAAAAACAGGAATAACCAAAGCTGGGCTCCTTCTGAACACAGATACCATGTATGCAGGGGTTGGATATGCACTCATCAACATCCAGCTCACAATGGAGGCCTTCCCATCCTGTCAGGGAAAAAAAAAAAATAAAAGGAAGCCCCAAACCAAGATTTTTTAAAATCTGCATCCATTTATTGAGTGTCAGTGGAAAAAAAACCTATGGGCAACTATCATCCATCCTCACGTATATATAGATAAATATTAAAGGATAAGTATGAAGGTTTTTTTCTCAAAGTAGAAAAATGTGAAAGAAAAAAGTTGAAAAGAGAAACTCTGGGAGAAACTTCTGTACCAGATCAATGAGGAGGACAATTTCTGAGCAAATACAGCTTTGCACTTGAACACCATCAGAATACCATCTTCTCATAGTTCATTAATCAGATTACTAGATTAATGAGATTACTAGCAATTTTATTAATATGCAGTTCTTATGAAAATCTCCTTTATGACTACATCCATAAATTAGAGGCCAAATGCTCATCTGGAAGCTATGTTTTAGATAATGTGATTTGAGCCTGTGTTGAATTTGCTCCTTTGGAGGTCATGGTGAACTGGAAGCAGTCCATTTGCTTGGTAAATACAAACCCAGCATTCTGTAAAATATGCCTAGTTGTTGAAGAACACCAGAATTTCTGCTATGACACTCCCACCTCCCATTATGGACCTGTGTTTCTCCAATTAATTTTTCCTATTTCTAGATTTCCCAACAAAAACCCCAATAGCCATATAAACCCCCTAGCAGTCCTCAGCTGATACAAATACACTTATACTCCCTCATTTGCGAGGAGCAGGTCAGGCCACGGGCCTCGCAAAAAGCCAAACTCGCAAAGAAGCATAGGTCATTAATATGCATGCAGGCCATGCACATTGCTTCAACCCCTGGCATTCCGGAGCACTGTGGACAATTTTCTGCTCCTTCCCATGGTCTGTCTCGGCACAGGTGAGCAAAGGGAACTGTTTCTGAGTGGCTGCTGTGACTGTGTGTGCTCGCAGCCCAAACCCCGCGCCTCTACTGCCCCCCCCAACCCTCCGGCCTGCCCTGGCCCAGGTGCTCGCACTAGCCTGGCCCCAGAGGCTCCACGCCGGTCTGCGCGTGCTCGCCCTGCCTCTGTGGTGGGGAAGGGGTGTCCCTGAGCTCTGGTTGGCATTCTTGGAGCCTGGAAAAACCTTAACTTTGCAACATTGAGACACCCCGTGTGCTTATGGCAGGGCGGGGGTGTCGGTATCGGAGTTTCTATCCCTTTAACATCCACCAATCTCAGTAGAGGCAGCGTTGCCCGGGCTTTGACTGGGCTTTGAGTAACAGGGAATGGCATGTCTTGTGGCAGTGCTGCGCTGGATCTCAGTGGAGCACACATGAGACACACTGGACCGGGTCAAGGACTGGGGCACAGTGCCGCAGGGCTCTAAATGCCATTGCGAGCTGCAGAAATCGTGCACCCCTCCGCCACACGCCCTCCTGCCCCAACCCTGGTGATCACGCCCACGATGTCCTGGTGTGGCATCCGCGGGGCTGCTGGTACGGGACTGCTGGTACAGGGCTGCTGGTGTGGGCACGATCACCAGGGTTGGGGGGGGGAGGGGGGAAGCGGTGTGGGGTTTGGGCTGTGGGAATGCGATCACTGCAGCACAGAGAAGCCCACAGGGTGGGGGAGGTGGGAGAGTCAGGTAGTTATCAGAGCTTCTTTCCCTTTAACATTCACCGGTCCCGGGAGAGGCAGCACTGCCCATATGGTCCCAGAGGGCGGGGGAATAGAAGCCCCCTCTCAGCACACAGCACTTGCCCTCCCTCTCTTGCCTCACTTTCATGGGGCAGTTTCCCCATTCAGGGACGGGGACACGGTGCTGCCATTGCGAGCCCCCTCCTCGCAGGGCACGGTGAGTCCCGCCCCACAGGCACTGCGGCGCCGCCCCTCAGCAGAGCAGAGGCACTGCACATGCGTCAGCTGGCTAAACTCACAGACGACTGAATCAAAATTGCAGGAAATTTTGCCTCACAAATGGGTGCGGTCGTACTGGAGAGGTCGCAATGCACTGGGAATTCACTGTATATGTAATTGCCTCATTCAGCCTTTTCTTCAGAGCACATATCAAATGGATCCACTTGTTATATCCGAGTCCTGCTTTAGCTGCCCTTGTAGAAGAGCAGCCTGCCCAGGTAAAGATTTCTTCCATGAGCCTGCTATTACTTCCAATGGCTACTGGTGTTGTTTTTGATCTGTCTGAGATGCTTTTAAAATGTAGTTTACATCTCTCCATGCTGCTTCTGTACCTGAATAGTCTGAAGCTGCAGCCACAGATCCTGAACATGCATTTATTATTCCAAGGTTATTGAGCCTGCTACTGTGACAATATCTGGCAAAATTCATGATCCATTACAGAATGCATTTATCAGAGCTAAATCTTTCCTGGTATCACAGGCTGTCACCACATGCTTCACTTTGGAGGTTTGGGGGAAACTGCAATCATCTGCCTTGTCCCTATTTCTGTCTTGGTACCATGCGTTTTCCATTTCATTAAATTGCAACAGGGAATCTGTTGCAGAGTATATCAGACTGTCTACCTCGTGGAAAGTTCTTTCCCACAGTTGTCTTTAATGATTAAAAAATCCTCAATATCAGCACTAATATTTCTATAGGTGAAGGTTAGAAGAGAAATCTGAGACCTATCATATGGGAGAAGCAATACAGAATCACACAGAATCACAGAATATTATGAGTTGGAAGGGACCCACAAGGATCATCTAGTCCAACTCACCATCTAGCACCCGTAAGGAGACCGAGAGCACATCGCAGAGCATAACACCAACCTAGATCCCTCACAGTCTAGCAGGCCACTCCGAGCCGGAAGGGGCCCAACGTCATCCAGCCCTACACCTCCCTGCTAGACCATGTCACTAAGCTCCTCGTCCAGTCTTCTCTTAAACACCTCCAGGGATGGTGACTCCACCACCTCCCTGGGCAGCCCATTCCAATATGCGATTACTCTCTCTGTGAAAAACCGCTTCCTAATGTTAAGATTGAACCTCCCCTCCCTACAAAAAAACGGATTTGGTTTTTAAGTATTTATTCTTTCTGTCTCTGGATGATATTTTTTTCCTCTAATCCCTTTCTCCAGCTGTGCAACTTTCCAAAAACCTAAGGTTAGTCCTCCAAAGGTTGCCCTATCTCTCTAAATTCACTCCATTTCTAAGCTGTAACTATCTCATATCCTCAGGTGTTTAAGAGACTCAAATAACTTTAGAGAATACAGTAATGCCTCACCCTTTGTGAGGAAGGGATCTTGTCAGGGTCTTGCAAACTGTCAAATTCGCAAAAAAGCGCGGGTCATTAATATGCATACAGGACACGCCCATCACTCCACCCCCAGCACTCCACCCCCAGCCACTCTGGAGCACGGGGGAGCCTTTTCCACTCCTCCCCATGGGCTCTCCCAGCACAGGGGAGAAAAAGGAAGCGTTTCTAAGCCTTCTCCAAATGGTGAGACCCACTGGAGAATCCCTGGGGTTCTCTTCAGCCAAGCTGTTCCTTCTACAACTGCAGCTGGGCTGCTGCCACCGCGCATGCTTGCACTGCCTCTGTGGGGGGGAAGGCGTGTCTCAGGGGTGTAGTCAGTGCTCGTGGAGCCTGGGAAATCTTAACTTTGTGACACTGAGACACCTGGGGCCCCGCAGGGAGTGCTGTCGGAGTTTCTTTCCCTTTAACTGTGGTGGCTATGACAAATATATCTCCCAGTCTTGAGTGTGGGAGAGGCAGTACTGGCCGTATGACCCAGCAGAATAGCTCTCCCCGCTGATGCAGCAATTTGCCGCATCACTGCCCCAACGCTGCCTCTGGCTGGGCCCCACTGGCAACACAGAACATGCACTGCTCACCCCCACAGCATCCCCAGTGCCTGTGTCCGCTCCATCTCGGCCAGCTCAGGCTGTCAGGCACGGCTCTGCGTGGAGCAGGCGGGCAGCAGCTGCAGTGGCAGAGTGGACATGTCCCACTGCTGCACATCCCACTGTCCCAGCACACAGTGCTTGCCTCGTGGCTACCATTGCCAGCTGAGCGCCCCTTTCCTGGGGTGGTTCCCTTCCCCACCCATAACCATGGAAACAGTAACACAGGTTAGTGGCAGAGACCAGGGCATGGCACCGAGGGTCAATAAATGCCATGGTGAGGGAGAGGAACTGCATGCCCTCCCCACAGGGCCAGGCCAGTCTCAGCCCCAGAAGCTTTGTGAATCACTGAGGCAGGTCTGCGAGAAAAATTTCTCGCAAATCAACGAGGTTGTAACGGAGGAGTCGCAATGCAGTGAGGCATTACTGTACTATATTAATTTAAAAACCCCAAGGTATGTAAAAATGATGCACAGTGGATCGTCTCTGTATTGCGACTTCTCCTTCACAACCTCGCCCATTTGTGAAGCAATTTTTTCACAAATATGATTCTGTCATCTGCGAGCTTAGCTGGTTGAGACATGCGCAGTTTGACTCTGCTCTGCCAAGGGGCGATGCCGCGGTGCCTGTGGGGCGGCACTCACCCCGCCCTGCAGGGAGGTCCCTGAATGGGGAGACTGCCTCACAAAAGTGAGGCAAGCTGTATGCTGGGAGGGGGCTTCTATTCCCTCGCCCTCTGGGGCCGTCCGGGAGTGCTGCCCCTCTCTCACGGGACCGGTGGATGTTAAAGGGAAAGAAACTCCCATACCAACCTGACCCCTCCACCCCCTCACCCCCACGGTGGCTCGGGCACGGCACGGTGCGGCTCGGTGCGGCTCGAGCACGGCATTTAGAGACCTGCGACACCCTGACCTGCTTCTGTATGCTCCGCTGAGACCCCGCATGAGCACTGGGGCCGGGCCGGGCCGGGCTGGGGAGGGGAGCAGCGGCATGAGGTTTGGACTGCAAGCCCACACGGTCACAGCAGCTGCTCAGAAACGGTTCCCCTTTCTCGCTTCTGCCAAGAGAGACAAGGAGAAGGGGCAGAGAATTGTCTGCACCGCTCCAGAGTTCCGAGGGGTGGGGTGATGGGCGTGGCCTGCATGCATATTAATGATCTGCAGTTCTTTGCGAGGTTAGGCTTTCACGATGGCATTGGCCTGTTCCTTTCCTCGTGATGGAGGAGATATAATTGTATATTCTTAATGCATGTGGTCCCTTCACTGTATCTTTTTCTGGTGGAGAAACAGAGATCTTTTACCCCTACTTATTAATGCTATTAATAACAGGAAAAGGCAGCTTACAATTGGGTTGGAAAGTGTTTAAAATGTTAGCTGCAGGAATGAGTTCCAAGGCCTGAGAGATGCTTCTCCTCCTTATACCAAGCATTTCCATGTAAAGAAGCCTAGAGACAGCAGTCACAGCCCTTGGCTAACAAAAAATTTTTTAATGTCTAAGCAGAAATATATTTAAAGTATTACTTTAATAAACCTTAAAAATAAGGAGAAAAATTTGATCTTGGCAATGTATTCTGTGTGAGGTACTATAATGGCTGAAAAATAGATCTTTTTAGTCATCTATATTGGTGAAGAGGTATATGGCCACATGCAGTACCAGGCAGAGTAAAGGGACATATAGTTTTATCCACATAGAATTTCCATTGTGTAACTATATTGAGAGAAAAAAAGATATATGCATATTACTGAAAATAGGTCATGACTGATAATTAAGATCTGAAGGGACCTTAATTTTCATGAGTTCTGACCTTCTGAACAGCAAAGCCCAGAAATCTTTCACTCATTGGTCCATACATCAGGAGTGGTTTTCTGAATTGAGTACCTCCTTGACATAAAAAAAAGTTGATATAAAAATATTAAGCTGTAAGTTAGTTCCAAAATTAATTATGCTCCAGTAAGCCAAAGATACTTAGATACTTAGATACTCTAAAATAATCACTAAGAAATCTTATGTCAGTGCTGTCACAGAAATTATTCAACAGTGCTGGTCACTATAATAGTAAACAACAAACAAATAGAAAAATTAAAGTTTCAGGAGGCAGGTACTCATAAAATTCTTAATTTAATGTTAACCTATGAAGCAGAATGTTACTTACAGATATGGAACAGAAATTCTACATACCAAGGGCTTTTTGTTAATAGACACGACAAGAGATTGTGAACAGATTAAATTTGTTATTGTGTGAAAATGCAGGTTGATTTTCACTTTTGTTGTTGCATAAATATTAAATCTCTTACATTTTCCTAAGGCACAAGACCTGTTTTAGTTGATCTATGTCACCGTAAGAAAGCAGGTCCCGCTTTTGCCTGGATATGTCGAACAGCAATAACATCAGCAATACATAATACTAATACTAATACTAATACTAATAGTAACAACAGTAATAGTTAGAATGTTCAGAATTTGATTTCAATATTTTTTTGAGTCTTATTCTACAGGTAGTTAAATTGTCTAGCCATTAAACAGTGACTACTTGACTGTTTGGTCAGTAAGTTACATTAGTAAAGATCATGCGCAATAAACTTAGGTCTAGATAATTCTTCAAACTCACTCAATGAGCTGGTTTTAGTTTTAAGCCTTTCTAACATGCTTATTATGGAGGTTAATTCTCTGTAGATTTTGTTCAAAAGACTTGCCAAAGAGATATTTAACTTTTTTGTACCTCATAGGTTGAATGCAAAAAAAAAAAAAAAAAAAAGGGGCTTGATATGATTTACTAATTTTCTCAGTAGTAACGCTGATAATTCAAAATTATCATTATTTAGGATTGCTCTGTCATATAGCAATTACCTTGTTGACATTTACAAGTGTATCCATTGATATGATCTTCACAGGTTGAGCCATGTAGACAAGGTGATGAATTGCACTCATTAATTTCTATTTCACAAAACTGTCCAGAAAATCCAGCAAGGCACCTGAAGTGAACAACATTACAAATTGTTATACTGTGCATAAACACCATATAAAATATACTTTGTCTCTAAAGTGTATACAGTATACAATGTCTCTAAAGTATGTGCATTAACAAGACACAATCTCATATATTCCTTTCTGGTTTAAGGAATATTTTACTGAGACTCTGGCAAGTTTCATGTTGTAATCCATGGTGATATTTTATGGGATTTATGATGGCAAAACTCATCCACAAATTTCGCATCTGGATCATAATTAAACATAACAGTCTCAATTACTACAGTTCACTGGTTCTAGCAAGGTGAATACAAACCTTTCTTACTGTACTTTTGGGAGACTATCTACTGAAATAGTTTAGCTAAGTAACTACAGTCTATGTTTGCAAAACTGCTTGTTGATAAATATTGCACTATCAAATACAGTTATAGCTCCTCCGTCGCGAGGAAAGGGACCGGTCAATGGCATCGTGAAACCCTAACCTCGCAAAGAACTGCAGGTCGTTAATATGCATGCAGGCCACGCCCATTCGCCCACCCCCCGCAACTCCGCATGTCCGGGCACTTTTCTGCTTCTCCCCTCGGACTTGCTGAGCACGGGGAAGAAAAGGGGACCATTTCTGAGCCCCCTCTGACTCGGGAGANCTTCGATAAATTCACATCGCAAATGCGCAAGGTCGTAATGGAGAGGTCGCGATACAGAGAGGATTCACTATATAAACTGCAGCATAAAAGATAATGCTCAGAGGCCATGCTTTCATTATCATTCTAGTTATCATGAAAAAACACTTCTGTAGTTTTGTGGTTTTAAATTCTATGTGATAATTGGTATCGGAATGGTTCCATATGATTTCAATTTACAAATACTGTATGACTCACAAGACTTTTAATTCAGAAATCACACTAACCTCATTATTGAAGTACATTCTTGCATATATATGCACAGTTTTACAGATGTAGTCAAATATGTTCTGAAAAACTGGGTCCCATAATGGTGTTTTATTTATTCTTTTGAGATGTGTTGTTCATGGATATATTTCATATGAGATGATGTATTCAAAAACTCCTGGTAGTAACTGAGTGGTGCATGTCTTATATGTTGTCTTGGCTCTAGTGAAAAATATAAAAATCTATCCTGCACTTCGAGAAAGATGAGTACATTGACAAATTACCTTTGAGTAAATTAAAAAAGTCATGTGTCATGGGTTAACCCATATGAACGTGGACCTNTCATGTCACCTACTCTTCAGAGTGTGAATATAACACAAATCATTAGAATTAGGTACCTGTAGTGTCTATGTTAAGATTTCCCGATCTTGTAGCAAAAGAGAAGGAGGATGGACTATGAAATAAGTATGTGTAACATCTCCCAAAGGATCATTACACTATATATCAGTATAAATGAAGACTTTTTTCCAAGTCAGTCATTCCCCTTGAAGAATATTTAAGAATATTGAAAGTATTTACTGATAACTAGAATACCAGTGTTCAGTTTGCTTCTGCTCAAAAAGCATGATATAAACAATGCTTCATGACTCCAAAGATAGCCTTTCTATTAAATAAATAATTTTAAGCAATTGTGAAAAAACCAGCAGCTATTAATTCATTGTTAACTGCATGTCACTGTTGTTTGCAAGTCATAAAACAACACCTTAATCTTAGCACAAATTTCCCAAAATTGCAATGAACTATATGCTTTATTAAGAGCTTTAATGGAGTTAGCAGTCCTTAGGGTATTATCTCCAGTAATTTCTCAACTTTTTGTTTGATCCATCCTTCCTTCACGCTTGCTCCTTTTTTTAAAAAAGTTGTACTTTTTAGCTGCCCTTCCAAATTCCTACTTCTCTTCATTTATTTCTTTTCAAGTGGTAGAAGGGACAGAAACAATAGAATTTAAATACAACTGACATTACAGAATCACACAGAATATTCTGAGTTGGAAGGGACCCACAAGGATCATCGAGTCCCACTTCTAAGTGAATGCCCATACAAGGACTGAACCCACAACTCTGGTGCTAATCTCAGGGTCATTTTATTTTTTTAAAACATAGTAACATAACTCCCAATCCCATCATCCCATTATCTAAACCAAGTCAATGAGTTCCTCATCCAGGAGGAGTGGAGTGGGCAGACCATTCCACTGAGGATCATTCTCTCTGTGAAAAACCTCT
>WEKX01006304.1:46790-59175 GCA_013390025.1 Pitta sordida | reverse complement strand
TCTGGGGTGTGCGTTCAGTCTCAGTACAGGCGTTAGCTGGTGATTTGGACTAGTTGATCCTTGTGGGTCCCTTCCAACTCGTAGTATTCTGTGATTCTGTTTGAAACAGTATGATTTTAAGCAATGTAAGTTCCTATTTCCGACTATCACAAAGGTAAACATCTGAAATTTTTATATTGCTCTAAATAAGGTGTACTTCCCTCTGTTCTTGTGTTGAAAATTTTAGCACTGTCCTCAAGTGGGATGTGTAAGTGGGACATCAAGTACATAATTGTGGTAAAATAATAACATTAAATGATGTCACAAGAGTTATAAAGGTCCATTTCTGTTCATTTTGAAAGACCTTGCAGAGGTTTTCACTTCACAACTAATCCTTATATTTGACTTGTCAAAGGATCTGCATTTAACTGAAGTGTTAGTTGAAAATTTCATATAAGAAGTGCACAAAAAGTAAGGTAAGAAGCTATCAATTAATTTGTAAATGAATCTACAAAAGAACTATAAAGCAGGTGTTTAAATTTCTTTGCAGTTTACAGGTCAATGTTGAATTAAAAAAAAAATAGAAGGTTTAAGTCTAGGATTTCAATTGAGTGATTATAAAAAATTTGCTGTAAATTATATAACAGACTACTTTTTAGTCTTGGAAAACTACTTGAGTACTGTCTACTGTATTTGAGCAGTATAGCTAATATAAATAGATGTTATGAATTATTCCCAAATATAGTTTATTTTGTTGTAGTATTAATATGGACAGGGAAGCTGCACTATCTTTGAAACTGTTCAGTATTACTAATAATGGCAGTAAAGAAAGAAAATTAAAAAGCCTTTGATCGTAAACAGAAAAAAGATAATAAAATCTTTTTGATTTAGCACCAATTTTAACTTTTTTTTTCTGAAAAAAAGCTGTCTGCTAGTTAAAAAGGAGAGAAAAAGAATGTATCCTTGTGTTGCAGTTACATTAATCCATTTTTTGTACTTTACTATTCAAGTAGATTTTCCATCGAACAAATAGTCTCTTGTTAAAACACCACAGATCTGCTATCCAAATGTCTTTTATGCAACAAGCTAATGAAAGTATTAGAAGAAGCAGCATTACAAAAAATATTGTATATATAAAACAATATTTGTACTGGTTTTAATTTCCCTTCTTAAATAAGCCATACATAATGGATAGAATTTAAGTTATATTTTATCTCATTAATTTATATGAAAATTCAAAATTCACTGTAATGAATTGCTAGGATAATAGGTTAACTTTGACACTGACTGAGAACTGAAGGGCAACAAGGATGGTGAAAGGACTGGAGAACAAACCCTGTTGGCAGTGCCTGTGGGAACTGGGACTCTTCAGACTGGAGAAGAGGAGGCTCTGCNGGTCCACACCCACCTGGCTGCAACCTCCACGCAGGTAGTTGTAAACAGCAACAAAGTCACCTCTGAGCCTCCTCTTCTCCAGACTGAACAATCCCAGTTCCTGTTTATCTGCCAAGAGAGGTGGTGGAGTCACCATCCCTGGAGGTGTTTAAGAAAAGACTAGATGAGGAACTCAGTGACATGGCCTAGGCGATGGGAGGCTTGGATGGATGCAGCACGGTGCCCATGGCTCCAGGGTTGTGGGCTCGATCCCTGTGTGGGCGTTCGCTTGGGAGTTGGACTAGATGATCCTGTGAGTCCCTTCCAAGTGGGAATAATCTGTGTACCTGTGAACTGAATGGCCTGGAATGGAGCAGGAGGGGCTGATGAGACCCTGAGTGGAGCCGAGGCACAAGGGGCTGGCACATCCCGGAGCAGAGGGGCAGAGTGGGGCTGGCGCAGCTCACCACGGGCAGAGTAGTGCACCCATGGTCCGTGTGGCATGGCATGGGCGTTATTTGAATAGTCATGACTATAATTTGAATATTCATGTGTGTCAGGTCACGCATGTGCAGTTCTGAAACAGGCTTCCTTAATCGCTGAAAAATCATGCCGCTAAGATTTGAAGCCACACTATGGGGGGCACAAAGTGGAAGAAGGCCAAATGTATACTAAAAAGCCTAAAAAAATAAAACCTGTGCGTGAATCTACTTGGAGTCAACTCTGCCTTTAAAACTACACTATTAAATTTGCCCACTTAAAAGTCCTTTGAAAAATTCATGTGGTCTTTCAATGCAGCAGAATAAATGAAAGGCCTGGGAAAAAAACCAACCTAGTAAACATTTGTCTACTTTTAACAATAAGAAGACTAACATTTTGTATGAAAAAATGAAGACTTGAAGTTTCTCTGATATGTCTGAAAACATACAGAGTCTTCAATCTGATTCAATGCAGGATGCTTCAGTATACATAAACGAAATCATGCCTCATTTCTTCTGTTATCGTGCATCTTATTAAAGTTTCTTTACAATCCTCAATCCATACACACTGATGCTCACTTTACACTAAATTTCCTTTCAGAACTCAACTTCGTTATTGTCAATATTCACTAGTAAAAATTAATAAGTAAGTAAATTTATACAGACAAAACATTTCATCTAGAGTGCTTCACGGCCCCAAGTAACTAACTATGCAGTCATTTACTTCAGGAGCACTTACTATGTTCTAAAATTTATATGTAAATTAAACAGCCTTAATTGGATAGATTGCATAGACTGCACTCTGCTCAAAATGACTAGTGATGGGTCAAGAGTGTTTTTCATGTAATTTTGTGATTGAACCACCACTTCTAAATAAATGAGAGGTAATCTCCTGACAGTTGTATCTCTAAATTCAAATTCCTTTGAAAACTCCATATTTTCTGTACAATCTTTGTAAGCATTTGCAAGTTAAAGAGTGGATCACAGTCTATCATTTAAATGAAAGTACTCCTTAAAAGAATTCACATCACCTCTGTCCAAATGTAGACAATGTTAAATGCATTTTCTGTGCTCAGGGACTTCCTCTCATCATTTAAAATTGCGTTCCTAAGTGGATGAGCTTGGTATTGGACATAAACTCCTCCTTATGTATCCACTGCTGGTGGATTTTTTTAGTCAACTTAATAAATCTCCAGGCACCAAACATGTGCAGTGACTTTCTGGGGATGACAACAGATGAAGCATGTAATTTCTTTTATACTTGAAACCCATATATTGTATGTGTAACTGCTTTTATTTTTCTTTTATTATTTCCTGAAAATACCATCTTGGCGGGAAATGTGTTAATTACATAGTGAGATATTACAGTTTAATCTGCATTCCTATGCAGTTATGACCCATCTATGACTTACTACAAGGTAAAAATGCATTTATTACTGTGATACAGATTCTTGTGATACATAATTAAAGTTTAGGGAAAATATTTCTAAACTAGATATAGATTCTTACACCTAGGGTTTGATTACATTTTAATCTGTAGATATATACTCTTTAGCACATCTTGATTTGTATTTGTATAAGTATATTAAAATTCTGTCTTTGTTTATAAGGCATGCCTGTAATTTATCTAGAATTAGATCATAAATTTGAGCAAATTACATTCTATGTTTATTAGTGTGAACTCCGTATTTATAATAAATGCACTCTGTAGTTTCTAATATTAAATGGAGCATTAAAAACCCTCACAAAACCAAAAAATGGATGTTTATTGTTTGTTACTATATTCTCTAACTGGGAAATATCAAATGTTTGAATGCTTGTTAAATAATTCTGGAATTAACAAGATTATTATTTTGACATAATTGAAAGGACATATGCAAAAAGCAAGTATATTCGACTGAAGGTCTGCAGAAGAGAATTCATTTCCAGGCTAGTGCATGCTGCACTGTCATGCAATTTAGTTTAGAATTAGAAGAGACAGAAACATAGTTATGTAAAATTACTGTTCAGAGTAAACTGACCAATGGGAATCTCAGGGAATATATTTGAAATGTGTTCATTTGGAATTTGCTTCTGGGAAGGTTACAATGTCCTCTTAAAATCTAAAGTGAGTATTTCCTTAACTAACAATACAAGTAACAAAACTAAGCTGAACCACCAGACTTAAATAAGCAAAAACACAAATAGGAATTTTAGTATTGGATTACTTTTTAAAATGCATTAGAGAAAAATGGATTGAAAAACTTTCCAAGAGTGCATCTTAATTACAATTGCAAATACTGAGTAGGAAAACAGATGAATAAAAGACCAAGTACAAATTAAAAAACAGTCAATCTAAATGAAGATATTAATCCTTTATATTCTAACTGGTTTATTGTATGTGCAAATAATGTCCTTACTTAAAGAGGGCGGCTTTATCTCATTTTTAAGACACAAAGGGCTGAGGTGACCTCCATAGACAAGATATCCACAAAGAAAATATATTTGTCAGTGGGTACTTCATATGGATCATACTCAGAACTGATCATTGTGGTAGAATTTATCTCCTTGCATTATAATCAATGCATACGAATAGGTACCTTCAAGGGGGCTAATTCATCTGACTGAAAAAAGAGGAGTGAACCAGGTAATTCTGAGTTATGCACACCTAGCTGCATGTATCTAAAGTAAGGGTAGATGAATTTCAATTCAGCTGTCCATGACTATTATCAACACTGAGCATGCTAAAAATAAAATAAAAATAATAACTGAAAAAAATTCCTGTGTACTGAAAAATCTCACATTGCTCAAGTGCTGGAAAACTGATTTGATTCCTGTATGTCAGAGACCTTGTGTTTTCTCTTCTGAGTTTTAGAGTTTTTGATCTGTGGATAGAAGAGAGACTAATTGGTAATTATATGATATCTAACATAAATTCATCATTTAAGCATCAATATCTTAAAAACTGCAAAGGTTAAATATGTCATTGCTTCTCATGTCATTTCCCTAAGAAAAGAAATTATAATCTTAGTAAAAAAACCAAAGTGGCTTGGACCCTCACAAGTCTATGGGAACAGATGGCATCCACCCGAGGGTCATGAAAGAACTAGCAGATGAACTCGCCAAGCCACTTTCCATAATTTACCAACAGTCCTGGCTTACTGGTGTTGTGCCACAAGACTGGAAATTGGCCAATGTGACACCCATCCACAAGAAGGGCAGGAAAGATGATCCTAACAACTACAGACCAGTCAGCCTGACCTCAGTCCCATGCAAAGTCATGGAACAGATGGTCTTGTGTACCATTACACAGCAACTGCAGAACAACCATGACATTAGATCTAGTCAGCATGGATTTCGGAAAGGCAGGTCCTGCCTGACTAACTTGATCTCCTTTTATGATCCAGTGATTCGACTGGTTGATGACAAAAAGGCTGTGGATGTTGTGTACTTGGACCTTAGCAAAGCCTTTGACACGGTTTCCCACAATAAGCTTCAGGAGAAACTTGTAAAGCACGGGCTGGAAAGGAACATTTTATGCTGGGTTACAAACTGGTTGGAAGGGCGAGCTCAGAGGGTGGTGGTGAATGGTGCAACATCTGACTGGCGGCCAGTCACCAGTGGAGTCCCACAGGGGTCAGTGTTGGGCCCAGTACTGTTCAACATCTTTATCGATGACATGGACGAGGGAATTCAATCCATCATCAGCAAGTTTGCAGATGATACTAAGCTGGGGGCAAATGTTGAACTGCCGGAGGGTAGGAAGGCCCTCCAGAGGGACCTTGACAGGCTGGAGAGATGGGCAGGCTCCAACAGTATGAGGTTTAACAAGACTAAGTGCCGGGTTCTTCACTTCGGCCATAACAACCCCATGCACCGCTATCGGCTGGGGGAGGAGTGGCTCGAGACTAGTGAAGTGGAGAGAGACTTGGGTGTACTGATTGATAGGAAACTCAACATGAGCCAGCAGTGTGCCCAGGTGGCTAAGAAGGCCAATGGCATCCTGGCCTGCATCAGGAACAGTGTGGTCAGTAGGTCCAGGGAGGTTGTCCTTCCCCTGTACACAGCGCTGGTCAGACCTCATCTTGAGTACTGTGTGCAGTTCTGGGCTCCCCAGTTCAAGAGGGATGTTGAGCTGCTTGAGAGGGTCCAGAGAAGGGCAACGAGGATGGTGAATGGACTGGAGGGTAGGCCCTATGAGGAGCGTCTACAGGAACTGGGATTGTTCAGCCTGGAAAAGAGGAGGCTCAGAGGTGACCTCATTGCTGTTTACAACTACCTGCGGGGAGGTTGCAGCCAGATGGTTGTGGACCTCTTCTTCCAGGCTGACGACACCAGAACGGGAGGGCACGGCCTCAAGCTACGCCAGGGGAGGTTCAATCTTAACATTAGGAAGCGGTTCTTCACAGAGAGAGTAATCGCATATTGGAATGGGCTGCCCAGGGAGGTGGTGGAGTCACCATCCCTGGAGGTGTTTAAGAGAAGACTGGACGAGGAGCTTAGTGACATGGTCTAGCAGGGAGGTGTAGGGCTGGAGGACGTTGGGCCCCTTCCGGCTCGGAGTGGCCTGCTAGACTGTGAGGGATCTAGGTTGGTGTTATGCTCTGCGATGTGCTCTCGGTCTCCTTACGGGTGTTAGATGGTGAGTTGGACTAGATGATCCTTGTGGGTCCCTTCCAGCTCATAATATTCTGTGATTCTGTGAAAGAAAACTGAACAGAAAGAGCAGTCATTATGCAAAAACCCCCCAGAAACTCCAATCCCTCCAAACCTCCACTTTCAGTTACACACAGCACAACACATGCCAAAAGAGATGACATTTAAGATTTAAAATGGTGCTGTACATAAAATCTGAGGTTAGAATCTGATAAGCACAATATCAAGTGTATAATTTTGATGTTCATAATTTGTCCCAGGAAGTTATATCTACAGTCCTGTTTGCTCTCTAAGGTGTATGGGACAACAAAAAAATATATATATTTATGCTATTCAGGCATATCCTCTGTTGTGGCAATGCCTCCATATTCGCAGGTTTTGGGTCTTGTGGTGGCGCCACAGAACTGTGATAAGCACTATGTTGAGAATTATGCATTTACAACTGAAAGCAGAATTAATAAAATTACGACAGTGTAGCCTAGTTTGAAATGACTTGTTTTGAATAAAGATGAAGTTTAGCTTTTCTAGGGGGAAGGGGATATAAGCTTGTCTTTGTCTCCAAACTTGCTGGGATGGGTACAGATATTGCAGATAACATAGCCATTGAGTCACAAATGGCCCCACCTGAAAGCCATTAGGGCTGGCTGGCCTGCCTTTCTGTCTTTTAAATGGGGTTTCCACATAGCCCAGAATTCTGGGCTGAGACAGAAATCAGTTTACTTTTGGGGAGAGAGGCATATTTCTCCATCTAGGACAGTGGCGTGAACCTTGAATAAACACGGCATAAACCATTGTATTAAGGAGTATTCTACATCTGAAAACCATCAGCTTGGCTTTTTGTGGAATCCTCAAGATTGCGCATCTCCTCTAGGGCTACTTGAAACCACTGCATCCAGGATGAGCCATTTCTCTATAACAGCTTGGAATTAACATATGAAGAAGCAGTAGCTCGCTACTGAGTTCCCAAAAGAAACTGATGCTTGTGTTTCTCTGTAACAAATATGTATTTTTCTTGTAAATGTTTTAAAATGCAAGTTTTTGTGGTTTTTTATAAGATGTGTTTTATATGAGTTAAGGTTGCACTTTATGTCCCTTTTGGGGTGTTAAGACAAATTTTATTTCTTTAGAAGTTCCTATTGCTTTTTTTCTTTAAACTTTTGTATTTTGAGTTAGAAGATTTTTCCTTGACATTGTATTTTTCTGTTATGTGCATTCTTACAAATTTAAATTGGATATGCTATATTTTCATTCTTATAACCCTTTCAACCCATTCACTTGTCTTGCCTTCTTTTATTATAAAACAAGTAAATACAACTTGTTTCTCTATGTTCCTTTTTTTTTGGTCTGTCTCAGATTCTATGTGAATCTTACTACAGTTGTGTCTCCTATATCGCACACTGCGGTCTTATTTGGGACCTGCGCAGCTCAACTTCCACGTTGAATCGCAGCTGCACCACTGCTGCCACCACTGCTGCCTCTGCGGCCTCTGCAGCTGCTGTGGCCGCCCCCACAGCCACCACCCGCACCACAGCCACCGCCCATGCTGCCCCAGCTGCTGCCCACACCCCCTCCGCTGCCTCTTCTGCTGCCCAGGCCGGCGCTGCAGCTGCAGCGGCAAGTCACACATGCACAATTGCAAAACGGGTCTCCTACATCGCTAAAAAGTCATACTGCAAAGATCTGAAGATGCAATATGGGGGGCGCAAAGCTCAAGAGGGTCACAGAATCACAGAATCACAGAATCAGTAAGGTTGGAAAAGACCATAGTGAACATCAAGTCCAACCTATCACCTGTTACCTAACCTAGCCAAACCTGTTACCTAACCAGTTGCCATCCTGCTACCAACACACCATCCTACCTATAACACACTACCCTAATATCTACGTCATGCCACCAAGTACTTCATCCAACCTTTTCTTAAACACCTCTAGAGATGGTGACTCCACCACCTCCTTGGGCAGCCCATTCTACTGAGAGATCACCCTCTCTGTGAAAAAGTTCCGCCTAATGTCCAGTCTAAATCTCCCCTGACGCAGTTTAAGAATGTGTCCTCTTGTTCTATCACTTGTAGCCAGAGTGAAGAGACCGACACCCAGCTGGCTACACCTCCCTTTCAGGTAGTTGAAGAGAGCGATAAGGGTCGACTGTATTCAGAGTTACCTAAATCCATTTATAGAAATTTTAAGATTGAGAATTCTTAAATTAAGATTTTAAGTCTTCTGATCCATTTTTATTTTAACCAAAACCAAAGAAACCAGTGTTAAATACATTTACTGAAATAGACTGAAGTAACCTTGAATAGTAAGGGAAAAGTTCAACAAGTATTACAAAAATTGCTTTTGATGCTTCTTAAAAGCTGCATTAGTACAAGTTGTGACCTTTTTCTGTATTTCTCTGTGTAAAGCGTATTTTGTATTTTTTCTTTCCAACTTTGCGTGGTATTTGTATACATTCTTGTGTTACCTCTTCAATGACTTCTTGTAAAATGAAGCGAGCATGTGCAGACATAACCAATCAGAAGTCACTTCACCTCGCCTCCTGAAATACAACTCTGACCAATCAAACTATATTCCACCTCCTAAGGGATGACATTCACCAATCAAGACAGAACACTAGAGATTAAAAAGGTCGAGCCAACCTCAGACGAATTGAGTTCTGGGCATTGGATGCCAGGCTCCCAGCACTCTTAACCTTGCTGTATTGTCTCAATATTTTTGAAAATATTAATTTTAATATTTTCAATAAAACAATTAAATTTAATTGGCTCATGTCGTTTATAACAAAACATTAAATCTGCGAATACTGGCCAGACACTAATATGGCAAATTATTGCCAGAAATATGGCAATTTGGAACACTGTGACATCCCCTGCTCCTTCTGGGTAGCCAGGAGCATGGGAATTTAAGGGTTTTTTCCCTTGAACTCCAGCAGGTAGCTCTGGAAGGAGTACTTTGCCTGAGGATATTCATATGCACATATGCAGGTATGCAACTTGGCTTGGCTTCCTGCTGCTATTGGTATGGCCTCCCCTTCCTGTAGTCATGGAAACAGTAACACAGACACACAGACACAGGCTGTCTCATGGCACCAAGTGACTATAAATGCCATATAAACTTCCACTCATAAGGGAGCAATCTCTGGCTGCCTCCAGCAAGCGAGAGGTGCTGCCCACCCACTCTGCGGGGAGCAGCGGCACTGCCCCTCCACGAAGCAGAACAACCATGCATGCGTCGACTGGAAATTTTTATGAATAACTGATTAATTAATTTTTTGCAAATATTTGAAGCAGCATATAATTATGTGTAGATAGTCGTGGTAACACTAGAATTATAATCAGCAATGACAAATGTAATTATTATCAGCCACTTCTTTTTGTCCAGTTTGGAGATTCTAGCTAAGCCTTTAGCATGACTCCTAATAGCAGATGCTCAATGACAGAACATACCAACCCTCTGAACAATTCCTTGCTTAAAGTTATATTGCATAATTTACTCTGTCAGTTAGTACTGTTTAAATTAGACTAAAAGACATGACAGGAATGTTAAAATTTGTGTTCAGTGAGAGATGTAGACATGAGGTCAAAGATAGCAATTGGGGTACTCAGTGACCTGAATTTTGACCTTTTTTATTTTTATTATATTTTTTTTTTAATTCTTAGGCTTGCACAGACAGAGACTCCATGATTTTGGTGCATAACTGAGAAGTTTATATTTAAAAAGTAGTCAACTTTTTCTATTTTTTTTCTTTTTATTCCATCTTCTTCTCCCACATATACCTTTCCAACTTCATCTACCTTATTCATGGTTCTGGTTAACAAATAAATTTATGAGAATTGTTTCAAGACTTGAGAGTGAGTCTTAATCTGAAATTCCTTGAATCCCTCTAAACTCCATATCACTGAAAAGAAATAAATACAAATCCCATGTGTTCACAGGTTCACAGGTTATTCTGAATTGGAAGGGACCCTCAGGATCATCTAGTCCAACTCCCAAGTGAACGTCCACCCAGGGATAAGGCCCACAAGCATGGAACCATGGGCACCACGCTCCATCCATCTAAGCGTCCCACCAACTAGACCATGTCACTGATCAACTCATCGAATCTCCTCTTAAACACCTCCAGGGATGGCAACTCCACCACCTCCTTATGCAGACCATTCCACTGAGAGATCAGTCTCTCTGTGAAAAACCTCTTCCTAACATTCACTCTAAACCTCCCCTCGTGTAGCTTAAGGCCATGTCCTCTCATTAGATTATTTCTTATATAGAGTGTTTGAAACTCCTCCAAAAGAATAATACACTGAATAAAATGTCTATTATAAACTACCATCCACGCAAAAACTAAAACAAGAACAAATCCATCACTTTTGCTAGATGTCTGTAAAGTATTCCATTAGACTAGACATACACCTTAGAATACAATAAGAGTGCTGTTAATTTCACGACTATCAAGTATTTCCATGGCACAGTGTGGTACCATAATACAGGACAGCTCTGAAACAGCTGACTAAACTGCTGGAAGCAGTGCAGCTGAACAAGCAGCCTATGTGCCTCAAGGAAAGATATCACACTTCTCATCAGGGTCAATTAAGCCTGTGTTGAATGCTGTGCTAACAGATTTATGCTTCTGTTGGTACCCTGACAAGCCTATTTAGATCCATCAGACACAGGCTTGATGCATGTAACACTTACTGAGACAAAGCGAACTTTACTCAGTGGAAAACTGCTTTCTTCACCAAGAGCCTGATTCATACAGCTCATTGAAGTTGGTATTAAAACTACTACTGGTTTTAAGGAAATGAGAACCAGACTTTGCAGTTTTTCAGCAATCAGTATGAAGCTATAGAGGAAGAATAAAACTCAGGCACATAGAGGAGGATGAAAACTGTCAAATACTGAAGATTTTCTTTTTATCTTCTCCACAAAAAAAAAAAAAAAAAAAAAAAGATGGTCCTAATATAGCTATTAGACTAGCAAATGGGAAATGCCAGTTTCCTCAAGCACTTTTTGTTGTCACTAGGCATTTTAATGGCTCCATTTAGCACTGCAGCATTTCTTTTTCTCAACACTGACTAATAACATGCTGAGATAGTTACACACTTGCAAGTGGGTTTTATTGAGGACGGGAAAGGTGAACGCCTAGGAATTTTGCCCTTAAACCTATGGAGAATACATTTTGGATACAACATTTAAAGAGGAAAAGAAAATTAAAAAGGAAATGTTAGGGAGAAAAAGAAAATTAAACAAGAAAGGTTAGTAGGGGAGATTAAGGGTGAAGGAGAGAAACAAGGGGAGGGTTAATGAAGGAAATTAAATGGATTGAGAATTACTTCAAAGAGCAACTAGTAGCAGATAATAAATCACAGTGTTATAAACACACAAAAGCTGAACACTAAAACTAGTGATGCAGTAGAAATTGAATGGCACACTTTTGATAAATGTTAAGTGTTATCTGCAGTATGTTGAATACTGCGGTTTCGACCATTTTAAAGTAAATTGCCCAGCTCTACTTTTCAGTCAGTTCTCTTTACTCTAATATAGTAAAGATACTTCAGCGGCATTAATTCACCTATACAGTTCTGTCTGCAGCTCCTGCAAATTCAGGCCCTCAGCAGTGGTACTACTGTCTAACCTNTCGCCCTTCTCTGGACCCTCTCAAGCCAGAGTCTGAGTAGTTCCTTACACTTGCTAAACACATATGAATTCGTCCCTAGGAATACAGGAGTTGTATTAACATTGTATTGACACACACCTCATATGTCACTAATATATAAGGGTACTGTTA
Organism: Pitta sordida; assembly: GCA_013390025.1. Lineage (NCBI taxonomy): Eukaryota > Metazoa > Chordata > Aves > Passeriformes > Pittidae > Pitta > Pitta sordida. The sequence continues at coordinate 46,923 of WEKX01006304.1, read as the reverse complement.
TTTCGGACTTAAACAATCTACAGAATGATTTATTCACCTTTTTTTAAATATTAATGGCCCAGGCAACAACAACAGTAACAACTAAATAATAATAATTCAGAAATATATTTTAGAACAAATTTGATTTTTTTTT
>WEKX01006304.1:25995-38787 GCA_013390025.1 Pitta sordida | reverse complement strand
TTGGAATCTTCCCATTTATCTAGTCTGTCAAGGTCCCTCTGGAGGGCCTTCCTACCCTCCGGCAGTTCAATATTTTCCCTCAGCTTGGTATCATCTGCAAACTTGCTGATGATGGAGTCAATTCCCTCGTCCATATCATTAGTAAAGATGTTGAACAGTGCCAGGCCTAACACGGACCACTGTGGGACTCCACTTGTGACTGGCTGCCAGCTGGATGTGGCACCATTCACCAACACTCTCTAAGCTCGTCCATCCAACCAGTTCCTTACCCACCATAAAATGCTTCTATGCAGCCCATGCTCTATGAATTTCGCCTGAAGCTTATTGTGGTTTACAGTGTCAAAGGCTTTGCTAAGATCCAAGTACACAACATCCACAGCCTTTTTGTCATCAACCAGGCAAGTCACCAGATCATAAAAGGAGATCAGGTTGGTCAGGCAGGACCTGCCTCTCCTAAATCCATGCTGACTAATTCTAATGTCATGGTCATTTTGCAGGTGCTGCATAATAGCGCACAGGATTATATGTTCTGTGGCTTTAGCCGGGACCAAGGTCAGGCTGACTGGTCTGTAGTTGCTCGGATCATCTTTCCTGCCCTTCTTGTGGATGGGTGTCACATTAGCCAATTCCCAGGTTCTGGTACATCACCAGTAAGCCAGGACTGTTGGTAAATTATGCAGAGTGGCTTGGCGAGTTCATCTGCTAGTTCTTTCATCACCCTCGGATGGATCCCATCTGGTCCCATGGACTTATGAGGATCCAAACCACTCAACAAGTCTCTGACTACCTCCTCCTGGAATACAAGGGGGTTATATTGTACTGCTACCCCTTCCGTCAGCCCACAAGTCCAGTTGTCCTGCAGACAATCTGTCTTACTGTTAAAAACAGAGGCCAAGAATGTATTAAGTATTTCTGCCTTTTCCTCATCTCCACTTACTATATTCCCCTCTTCATCCAATAAGGAGTGAAGGTTGTTGCAGCCTCTCTTTTTACTGTTGATGTCCTTATACAAGCATTTCTTCTTGTCCTTAACAGAAACGGCTTGTTTGAATTCCATCTGGGCCTTTGCATTTCTAGTTTTTCTCCTGCATGATTTGACAACTTCCTTAAACACACCTTGACTTACTTCCCCGTTTTTCCAAAGGCTCTACATCCTCCTTTTTACCCCTAGTACTTTCAGAAGCTCTTTGCTCATCCAGGCTGGCCTTCTGCCCCTCCGACTCATTTTTCAGCACAATGGGACCGCCTGCTCCTGCGCCTTCATGAGCTCCGTCTTAAAGCATTTCCAGCCTTCCTGGACCCCCCTGCCATTAAGGGCTGTTTCCTATGGTACCCTCCCAATTAATTTCTTAAACAGTGTAAAGTCTTCTTTCCAGAAATTGAGCATGGAGGTTTGCTTCATGCCCTTTCTCATCACACTGCCAATTGAAAACTCTATGATCTCATGGTCACTACATCCCAGATTTCCTCCAACCACAATATCACTAACCCACCCTTCCTTATTTGCAAACAATGGGTCAAGCACAGCCTCTCCCCTGGTAGGCTCACTCACCTGTTGCATCAAGAAACCATCATCAACTAGCTCTAGAATCCTTCTGGACTGTCTCCTCTCTGCTGTGTTAAGTTCCCAGCAGATATCAGGCAGATTAAAATCTCCTGTAAGGACTAGGAGAGCTGATCTTGTGGATGTCTCAAGTTGCTTAAAGAGCAATAGGTCTGCCTCTTTCTCCTGATCTGGTGGTCTGTAACATATGCCAAGCAGAATTTCAGTTTTATTGGAAATCCCTCTTACCTTGACACATGAGCTCTCTACTTGATCATCCTAGTCGTCAAGTTCAATGGTATCTAAGGTTGCTTTAATATATAGGGCCACCCCCCCACCTATACGTGCACTCCTATCTCTTCTAAAGAGGGTATAGCCTTCCAGTGTAGCACTCCAATCATGCATGTCTTCCCACCATGTTTCTGTTATGGCTAGTACACCATAAGGTCCAGTTCTTCCTGCTTATTACCCAGGCTGCATGCATTGGTTTACATGCACTTCAACTGTGTTGCTGAATATGTTTTTGGCTCATTCTTATCAGTTCCAGTGCCCTCTCGAGTGAATACCAGATCCCCTTCCCAGTTGGAACCTTGTTTAAAGCCCTGTCAATGAGTCTTACCAGCCCTCAGGCTAAAACCCTTTTGCCCCTATTTGATAGATACAGCCCTGCAGGGTCTGTTAGTCCTGGTTTCGTGAAAGACACACCATGATCATAGAACCTAATATTTTTCTGGTAGCACCAGCCCTTAAGCAATTTATTAAGAGCAAGAATCCTCCTGCTGCTTTCAGGGTCCGATCCTGCCATTACAGGGACAGAGCAAAAGACTACCTATGCTCCTGTCCCACTGATCAATTGACCTAGTTCCCTAAACTCCTCCCTGATCTCTCTGGTTCCCTCTCATTAATCTCATCACTGCCAGCTTGGACGGCCAGCAGGGTGTAATAGTATAAAGGTTGAATTAGTTTTGGCAACCTCTCAGCAATATCCCGTACCTGGGCCCCAGATAGGCAGCAGACCTCCATTTGGGATGAGTCTGGTCGACAGGTGGGCCCTTCTGTTCCCCTGAGAAGAGAGTCCCCAACAACCACTACTCTCCTTTTCCCTTTGAGACTGGAGGTTCTGCTTTGCTTAGTGGAAAAGGTAGTTCCTAGAGATTTTCTAGGTGGGGTATCTTATTTTTGTCATCCTCCTGATCCCCAAAATCCAGAACCCCAAACCTGTTCTGTAGGGGTAACTCATAGGATGGTATCTGAAAGGATGGTGGTAGACAGGAGAGGGATGCCTTACCCCCACGGGAGGAGACCTGTTCCCACTCTCCCTCATCCTTGAGGTTTCTTTCTCCCACCTCGTGTTGGGGAATGAGAAGTGCATGTGGATGTTTTGGCTCCCAAGAGTCCCTAAAGATTGGGAGTGCACCGTCTCTCAATTCTACTTCCCTTGCATTACCTTGATTATTTCTCAGCCTTTCCACCTCTTCCTTTAGCTGTTATCATGGAGAGCAGGTCATTTACGAGCTCACAGCAAACACAGGTGTTTTGCAGGCTGTCCTCCTGTAAGCTTAGCAGGCTCAGGCATTCCCAGCAGCCAGAGGTCTGGACAGCCACTCCCGCTGACACAGGGGTAGTTTGGGTCTAAGCCTCCCTTGTGGCTTTGGCCCCAACTTTTATCCATCTGGTTCTGGCCATGACTGACAGGGGGAGGAAGGAGAGACAGCACCTGCCAAGACAGTGTCTGCTACCCTGCCTGCTTGCCCCGCCCGCGCGAACTGCCACGCTGACTGCCTCTCAGTTGTTTATTTACAAGCCCCCGCAGTTGCCCAAGCCCACCGCAGATGCCCAAGCCCTCTGCAGTTAACGTCCCTGTTCACCATGCTCTGGTTCATCATGCTCCCAGGAGAGTCAATGGTTTAAGTACCCACAGGTGGCAGGTCTTGGCTCCCTGTGCACACCACTTCCTCAAGCCCATGAGAGTTCAAGGCGAGGTCGGCTGCTGGCCGGCCTGTGCTGTCAGCCCCCGGCCCAGGCTGTTTCTGCCTGGGGCGCTGAGGTCACATATCCCAAGTGGGGCAGGGGAGTGTGTGTCGCTCCTGTGTCCCTGGATCCCAAGCCCCCTAGAGTTCAAGGTGACGTCGGCTGCTGGCCGGCTTGTGCTGCCAACCCAGTGTGATGATTAGTAAGCAGAGACTGTGCATGAAAGAAATGAGATTGACTGATAGAACAGCTTCAGAATCACACAGAGAATCACACACAGAATCACAGAATATTATGAGTTGGAAGGGACCCACAAGGATCATCTAGTCCAACTCACCATCTAACACCCATACAGAACCGAAAGCACATCCCAGAGCGGTAAACACAAACCTAGTTCCCTCACAGTCTGGCAGGAATACCTCTAGAAATGAAAAATTTGCTACAACTTGGGGACCAGCCACCTGAGCTCATAGCTTCCAACATTAACAAAAGAGCAGGGTGAGGAAGGAGACAAATGAAAATGAACAACAAACATCATGTACTCTTTGCAGGAAAATTAGGACAGGGAAAGGAGTCATAAAAAGTTGTACCTACAGCAATAAAAAGGCTTATGCACTGACTGTTAATGTGAAGAGAGTGATAGATTTCTACTTTACAGCCTGCATGCTGACCATGCATAACACATTGTGTTCCAGTATACTGTAGTCAGATACTAGAGACCTCATAATAATGTACTTTTATACAGAATTTAAATAAGCATCCTTAAGTTTGTGTACATAAGTATTTTTAAAAGATATAAAAAGGTTTTCATAATTTAAATGTTATGCATTACAGTCATACTTCTTTTGAAGTTATTTTTTGCTTTAGGATTATATGTCTATCTTTCTCCTGTAATCATTTGGTAGACACAGCAGTCGTTCAGCTCAAGTTACTCTTAAGATTTAAATGAGTATCAGTTTTCAGACATCTTGATTGTCTTTTTACCTGTAACAGATATATTTGTAATGATGGGTAAGTCTTTTAATATCATTGTGTTATATATTTAAAAAAATAAAATAAAACGTATGAGAGAGTTTCCTAAGCTATAAAAAGATAGCATCAGAATAGGCTGTCATTGCTTTGAGAAAAAGTAATAAGTAGAGCAAGGTTTATGGGAGAGGTTAAATACCTTCTTTTTAAGGTGTTTGCTTCATATCGCACATGTTCACGCTTTATAGATGCTTGAATTTCCAACATTCTCTCTGTTTTTGCCAGCTTCTTTTTCAGTGAATTACAGAAATTGTCTCCAGGGCAGAGTGTTCTCAAGGAAGAAAGCAATAAAAAAGGAGCATTTCCTAACACTATGGTAAACTGTTTATTTCTTAAGAAAAAAATGTTGTATAAATAAGTTTGACCTTACCAAATTCCAGGTTTTAGGGAAAAAAATATTGTCTTTTTACATTATATGTTTGCACACTGAATTACTCTATATTGCTGATCCTCATGTCTTTTCTCCTTTTCAGTTCTCTACCGTGGTGTTTCGACTAATACTGTAGTCCTCAGTGCTTCACTTTACTACTTGTAAGTGGAAAAAAGTAAAAGATTTTCTATCACAGCACTTCCTAAATGTTTCTGTGACTTCTGTGAAACTCACTTTAATAAACAATATGCACAGATCTTTTTTCTATAACCTTATTTTAGAACTATTGACAGAAATGGCTGACAGCTAATAGCTCTAATGTTTCCGTAATTTTCTGGTAGAGTAAATGTCAATATAATCCAACAAATCGCAGCAGTTTTTTACTAATATTTTTTTTAGTTCTTTCCCTGACATTTCCCCGGCAATCACCTCCCTCTCCCCACCAGGCTGGGGCTTTAGTAGACATTCTTCTGCTAGCTGTAGGATCTGACTGTAACTTTTAAATTAATTCCCTTATATTCCTTTCTATCCCAAGTTTTCTCTACAGTTGAAAACTCTAATAGACTAATTTAAAATCTTCGCATGAAAATACATAGGTGTTTTGAGATTTTCATTAAAGAAACTTAAAGTATTCAATGTGACCAATTACAAAGAACACAAATAATATATTTTGTGCAAATAGAGAATGTATCAATTTCAGTAGATTTTACTACGTAGCAGTTTAAGAAAGAAATTCTCAAAACCAACAACCATAAGAAAGAATGTCTTAGGTACCCTCCTCCTGGAAATGGAGCAAAATTGATTATGCATTGATGAATGACAAATATTCTCCTTTTGTTACAACTGATTCTGATTATCTGTTTTATTTTATGGGGGAAAGTATACTGTAAGCATATATTGCAAGTAAGCCTAAAACTGATTTCTGTAATCTCTTATCAATTTCTTCAGTTCATATATATTATCTAGATACATTCTTCAGCTATGTTGCTTAGAGTTGAAGAGGCAAGACAATTATTATCATGATTATTTTCTGTTGTGATAAATTATGCTTCTAAAATATATAAATTTTAGTCCAAATCCCTTGTAAAACTTAAGTAAATACAATCTACCTTGCAGGATGGTGCCCTTCAAAAATTGTATCATCAGCTTTTGACATTTCTATGATGGCAGGAACACATAAAACTTTCTCACTTCTTTGTTTCTTGAATCCTCATTTACCGTGTCAGCAGAAAGAAAGAAATAAAAGGACATAGCCTAAAGCTAAGCCAGAGGAGGTATAGACTAGATGTTAGGAAGAGATTTTTCACAGAGAGAGTGATCTCTCAGTGGAATAGTCTGCATAGGAAGGTGGTGGAGTCGCCATCCCTGGAGGTGTTCAAGAGAAGACTCGATGAGGAGCTCAATGACATGGTCTAAATGGTGGGAGGCTAGGATGGATGGAGCGTGGTGCCCATGGTTCCACGCATGTGGGCCTGATCCCTGGGTGGGTGTTCGCTTGGGAGTTGGACTAGATGATCCTGTGAGTCCCTTCCAACTCAGAATAACCTGTGAACTTGTCTCCTGTGTTCTCCTCTACAATTAAAATAATATAATCAACATAACAGTATTGAATTTCAAAATATATTCTATAATGCATCAAGTTTTTTGTAGTAAACGGATTGTCTTTCAGATAAAATGCAATTTAAGAAAACTCATCCATTTCATTGCATTTCTCACAAAGTGGACTTTCCCTTTAATATATATTTCAATCTGAAAAGTGATGCCCTGGTGAAATGAAAACAAATGACTGCTATCTCCAAAAAGACAATGAATTATTTCAATATGTATGAAAAGGCTGCTGCTTTGCCCTTATGATTGTTAAATGCTGAAATCAGGACAGGCAAAGAACATAGTTAACTCCTTCAAGGTGACATGAAAAGTGACACTCCTTTTTTCTTCAGTGTGAAGGGAAAGAGGATAAAGGGGACTGAGAAAACTTGTGTGTGCATGTATGTTTATTTATTGAAGCCTTTCTGTGGTGTTTGCAAAATGAAATCAACAAGTCTCAGTTGGAAAAAGACAACTTTTATTTAGATGATGTCTAAATGCCAACTAAAATAAGTAACACCATGCACGTCAGAAAAGGATGGGAATGCAGCTAAAATTAATGAGTGAAAAACAAAATGGTCAGATTAGATGGTGATCATATCAATGAAGAAGTCAGTGAAAAAATGGCTTGTTGTCCAACACAATTTATTATTTCAGGATTGAAATTTTATTTGAAGGTATACAGATTACCACTAGAATTAAGAAGAAACTTCTTTTGTTTTCAGTTTGGGATCACGAAAACTTTGTTAAGAATTTTTTCAATATTTAAATCTTTCTCCTCTGTTCTGAATAATCATGCATTCAAATATGTTTTTATATGTTTCATTGTAAAGCGGTAAGAAAAACATCAACAAACACTCTTCTATAAAATATGAAAAGTAGAACTGATTTTAACAGGTTGACTACAAGATATTCTTTATTCTGCTTCTGATAGTGGTTTGCTATCAGAGATTTCATGGAAAGTAACATTTATGCTGTAAAATCATAGAACCATTTATATTGGAAAACAGCCTTCAAATTTAGTTGTATTCCCAGCACTGCCAAGTTCCACTAGAAAACCACATCCCAAAGCACCATGTCTACACATCTTTTAAATACCTCCAGGAATGTGGACTCATGATTAGCGATACCTGACCATCCTTCCTGTGAATAACTTTTTCCTAATATCCAATCTAAACGTCCCCTGATGCCTGGAAAAGAGGAGGCTCAGGGGTGACCTTATCACTGTCTATAACAACCTAAAAGGAAGCTGTAGACAGGCAGGGCTCGGTCTTTTGTCCCTGGCCATTGGAGATAGAATGAGCGGTCATAGTCTTAAACTCCAGCAAGGGAGGCTTAGATTTGACATTAGGAAAAGTTTTTCACTGAAAGAGTGATCTGACATTGGAATGGCTTGCCCATGGAGGTGGTTGATTCACCGTCCCTGGAGGTGTTTAAGGGTAGACTGGATGAGGTTGGATTATAGGTTGGACTAGATGACCTTCAGGGTCTTTTCCAACCTTATCAATATTATGATACTATGATAACTTCAGACCATTTCCTCTTGTCCTATAGCTTGTTATTTGGGAGAGGATACTGACCCCTATGCTGCTACAACCTCCTTTCAGGTAGTTGTAGAGTGATAAAAGTCCCCTTGAGCCTTCTTTTCTTCAGGCCTAACAACCTCAGATCCCTCAGTTGCTCATCATAAGTTTTGTGCTCCATACCCTTCACTACCTTCTTTGAAAGAAGCTTTTGTCTCCTCAGGGCATACTGCAGAACCTCAATATCCTTCCTGAATTGATGGGCCCAGAACTGAACACAGCACTCAAAGTCCCTCAGCACTCAGAGTGCCTCAGCAGTGCCAAGTACACAGGGACAATCACTGCCCTGGTCCTGCTGGTCACACTACTCCTGATACAAGCCAGGGTGCTAGAGTAATACCTCAAATATTGCAGGTGTTCAGTTCCAAGACACTCCAGTGAAATGTGAAAATCCCGAAATAGGATTTATATATATATAAATGCGGCTTGCCCGCTGCTCCAACCCCTCAGCTGGGCTGGGTGGCACTGTCACTGACGTACCCTCGGAGAAGATGGAAGCATGAAATAGTTAGTACTACTGTATTTGTTTCTGGTCAGAGTCAAAAAGATAGAAGACTGCTTTAACAATTGAAACAAAAACCCTGTTTTAGAAGTTTTGTCTGTTTACATAATAAAAACACTTTCCCATTAATTATTCAAACATTTATATTCCCTAGTATTGACAGTTACAATACCTTCTCAAGATTCCACTTCTTAAGAAGTAAGTGACTTTTTTTCTTGGCATTATTACTAAAAGTTATAAATATGCATGTGTTTCCTTTGCACTACAAACACACATAAATGTCATGCACTAAAACTATTTTTAAACAAAGTATGATGAGCATATTGGTTACCTCAGTCCTAAAAATGTTTTATATTTGTGGGACTAAGTCCTAGTTTAAAAGTTTTAGAATGCCAACTTCATCATCTTCATATATGTTTAATAGAAGTCTGATAAGAATTAAGCACTAAGATGAAATGAGTAATTTCTTACATATATTAATCTTAAAATAGTTGTTCTGTGATTTTCTAATACATATAATTCTGGAATTCCAACATATTCTCTAAAGATTTTTATATCAACTTTACATAGAGATTATATAGCATCCTAAGTAATCTATTAGTCTGTCAAGGTAAATCTCTACTGGCTCCTAATTAAATGTACTCATAGTTGTAGGACAAAAGATTACAACACAGGTCTTAATACCACAGACAATATAAGTGATATTAAGTTTAGATCAGTATAGAAAAGAAAAAGATAAGTGTCTAAGAATAGGCAAAAATATATTGAACATTAAGAAAGGATGGAACTCCATTGTTCCATTGTTTTCCCCAGTGTGAATGAAATATTAGAAACACTATGGTTGAAACAGAGTAACTTTTGATGTCCATTTCCAATAAGGCATTTTGATAGTTTTCTAGCTTTTTTAAAAACTGATCTCATGAGATTTATATGTTTCACCTGTAGAAGTCTGTATTTAAATAGTTGCTTTGTCAAATAAAACATCAGTAAGTCAAACATATGGATACACTCAGCTGCTTAAGCAAAGTATGCAAAGCTCCTCTATTCAGCAAAATCCATGGAATTCCTTTGACAGTAGTACTGTATTTTTAAAAATGTTTTCAATATTCCTATGCACAAATAGCCTCACTGAACTAAAAGTACAGCATTAGGAAACTTCCTTAGTTTATGATACTTCGTAACAAATACATTATAAGAATTAATTTCAGTGTTACACAGGATGCACTTAAACTAGTTTTAAAAGCTAAGCACTTTCTATGTTCTATTTCAATTAAATCCTTACATGAAGTTCTTCAAATAGTTACATTTTTCTGTATAGATAAAAAGTGTGATGTGACTATTTACATTGTGTGGAAAGTATGTGACATATAATATGTGGATGTGTAACTTTTCACGAGTTGAGTGACAAACATGAGAAATGATTCTCTGTAGTGATGACTGCACTCTTAGCCCAGATGACAAGTTCACAGGTTACTCTAAGTTGGAAGGGACCCTCAGGATCACCTAGTCCAACTCCCAAGTGAACGCCCACCCATGGATCAGGTTCACAAGCGTGGAACCACGGGCACCACACTCCTTCCATCCAAGCTTCACGCTGACCATGTCACTGAGCGCCTCATCGAGTCTTCTCTTAAACACCTCCAGGGATGGCGGCTCCACCACTTCCCTGGGCAGACCATTCCAATGAGGGATCACTCTCTCTGTGAAAAACCTCTTCCTAACATCCAGTCTAAACCTCCCCTGGCATAACTTAAGGCTATGTCCTCTTGTTCTGGTGTTGTCAGCCTGGGAGAAGAGACCCACACTTGATGAGTTTCTGCTTCCTGGGGGCTAAATGTTTGGCTAGCTACAGCCCTGGGAGAGAAACCTGACAGCAGACAAAAGCAAAAGACAAAAGGTGCTCTTTCTCCTTCAGAGATATGATCCCAGTTTATTCTGAAATCCCCTTCCTTGGAGCCAAAAGTGAAAAAGAGACCCAAACACATGTCCCTTCTCAGTTTCATTCCCCGGGAAAAAGGGGGTGGGCAGTAGGAAGGTAACTACAACCAATGGGAAGCTTAGGGGGTGAGGTGTAGGGACGGGTTCGCTAGGAGGTACCACATGGTAGACAGGGGGGAAGTACAGAATGCACCATTTGTGACAAGCTATCCAAAGCTGAAGGTATGAGCGCACTACAACACACACCCACCCGACTGCAACCTCCCCTCAGGTAGTTGCAAGTGTATGGGTATTTCCCTGGAGGGAAGTATGAAATTGAGAATCACAATAATGACGAGAGCTATGCTAAAGAAGAGCATTGCTATTACCTATTTTATGAAAACGATACTTTCTGTGTAATCTGGAAATAGACTCAAACAAAGTTTGGACTGCTTGCACTTATTTTTTACAATGATCAGGAGACAATAATGTTACTTCAAAAAGTAAGTTATTTTGCACCAATATTTCCTTTTTACTGTGTTACTATACTTCTGTTTATGAAAGGATTTACATTGTGCTGATATAGTCTCCTGAGGCATAGATGCACTGAAATTGTCATAATTCACCAAACACCAATTTTAAGGATAATATCTTTGTATCTATATGTACATACTTTTTTCCATCAAATTTTCATTTCATTATGAAACAAAGAGCCCTGTATATTTACTTAGAAGATGCATTAATCACTTGTAAATCATCCTTTCAAATAAATGAAGAGTTCTTTATAATTTACCAACATTTGTATCTGAAAATATTCAAATATTGTAATTCTGACCATTCCAAAGTGTGTTTTGCTTCTAAACCATGTTACTAGCACACATTATGTGCAATCATAGATACATGACGGATCTCCTGTAGTTTCTCCATGTCAAGGATTACTGCAGGATTCACTATATATACTGAAACAAATTTAATGAACAGCTGTTCCTTTTTCTTTCCCTCCTCCTTGTCCATGTTTCCATGCATCTACCTGTACCATAAAGTTGTTACTGTGGTGTGTGTAAGTTTCTTTATTCCAACTTTCCATTTGCCTGACATTTACGTCAGATCACAAAAGCACTGAATAATTTAAATTGTAAGGGACCAGTTCCAAAATGGAGACACTGTAGGACACAACGAAAGTGGAGGTGGTGAAAATGATCCTTTGAACCCAAAGGTGTTGATCTTCTCTTCCTCACTGTTAAAATCTCTCTTAATTAGCAATAAATAATCTTTCTAAGTTTGTTTTGCACCAGATGGTAACTGGCATGGGATCTCCTCGCCTTTATCCAGACCTGTGTTTTTTCCCAAGTGGACATTTTTCCACAAGTGGGCATCTCACTGCTGGACAAAGTTAGCCCATCACAAATCACAGAATATTCTGAGTTGGAAGGGACCCACAAGGATGATCGAGTCCACCACTTAAGTGGGACCACTGCCTCCCCATTAGGGAATCAAACCCTGGTCTCCGGTGTGAAAGGCGAGGACACTCACCACTATCCTAAAATTGATTTCCAGCTTAAACCTGGGCCACTTCTACCAAAATGTTGAGGGCCTCGCTCATAAAAAGTTTCTACCTATTTGTGTCTCAGAAATCTTTTCAAATATTCCACTATCTTTGTGATAGCTCCCTCTTCCAGCAAAAATTGAGAATATCCTCTACTAAAACTATTATCTGTTGCTTCTTACCCTGTTATTGCACATATCTAAGAAGGTATGGGGGTCCATATCCACAAGCTCTGCTCTTGAGCATTAGCTTTAATATTTCCATTTTCTTGTATCTTTTAAAATTTGAATGAAATATGATTCACTTAACTTTTCTTTGTATTTTATTGTTATGGTTTAGGGGGTTTTCTGCTGCTCTGGTAGCGAGGGGGTTAACAACTCAGTTCTTGCCTGGACTCTCACTGTGCTGCCAGGGCCTTCAAGGTTATAGAGTAGAGATAAACGCGTCTCTGCAAATAACATACTTGGGAGAGAAGAAAAAAGTTCAGTAGTAAGATGTAGCGTGCCAGCTCAGAACCTGCGTCGGGAGGCTGAGAGATTTGAAGGCCCCCAGGCCCACGAGAGAAGGGGTAGAGATGTTCTTCCAGGCATCCCGCTGCTGCTTGTGAATTGGACTGACCATGGTGAAAACCTAAGGACCAGAGAGAGAGAACCAGGACCGCAGAATCCGTCTAAGCATTAAGACTGAAGATGGAGAGGTAAAAACTGGACAATACTGCTGATGTGTTGGAGCCCAGAGACAGAA
>WEKX01006304.1:2630-16859 GCA_013390025.1 Pitta sordida | reverse complement strand
GGGGGGAGGGGGGGAGATGAAGTGAGAGACCAGCTGTTGATTAGTCTCTGGCATGCAGCCACACTGAAAAAAGAGTTGAATCTGAACACAAATGGCTAAAAGGGAATTATATGGCTCTGGAAACTAATCGTTGCCAGTACTGACTCAGACTTCTGCAAGTAATGCAGACTGTATTAGCAATTTTGAGATTTATAACACACTGTTTATTGTTTGATGAGGTATCTGCATCAGAGAAAATACCATCAGAGAGATTAGAAAGACATATATGCTTAAAAATTCAAGATCCTAAATAGAATTGAATTTATGTGATTTCTAAACCTAACTACCACTGCAGATGACAGGCCATTTAGCTTGAGGATAGGAGTCCTGCAGTTATTAGAAATGCCTTTCCACTAAGTTAGGTGGTAGTCTTTCATTTAAAACCAGGTTGCTAGCTGGCAAGGTTGATGCTCTCTTTTTCAGTGACATCTTAGACACAAGATGCGCCTTGACAAAGTGCATGTACTATTGCCATAGTTTTTGAAAACCGCTAGAAAAAAATCCGGCAATATTTCAGAGAACAAAATGCTCTTTTGCCTGTTTCCAACCCATATTCACCATTGTAGAGGAGCCAGTTGCAAGAAATGGTATATTATTCTGCTGCATTTATTTCTGACAGTCCAGGCATATGCTGCAACAACCTTCACTCCTTATTGGATGCAAAGGGGAATATAGTAAGTAGAGACGAGGAAAAGACAGAAATACTTAATGCTTTCTTTGCCTCTGTTTTTAACAGTAAGACAGATTGCCTGCAGGACAACTGGACTTCTGGACTGAAGGAAGGAGTAGGGGTGCAGTATAATCGCCCTGTAATCCAGGAGGAGGTAGTTAGAGACTTGGTGAGAGGCTTGGATCCTCACAAGTCCATGGGACTAGAGGGGATCCATCCGAGGGTGATGAAAGAACTAGCAGGTGAACTCACTAAGGTACTCTTCATAATTTATCAATAGTCCTGGCTTACTGGTGATGTACCACAAGAATGGAAATTGGCTAATGGGACACCCATCCACAAGAAGGGCAGGAAAGATGATCCGAGTAATTACAGACCTGTCATCCTAACCTCAGTCCCGGGCACAGTCAGGGAACAGATAGTCCTGTGTGCTATTAGGTAGCATTTGCAAATTAACCATGACATTAGATGTAGTCAGCACGGATTTAAGAGAGGTACGTCTTGCCTGACCAACCTGGTCTCCTTCTGTGATCTGGTGACTCGCCTGGTTGACGACAAAAAGGCTGTGGATGTTGTGGACGTGGACCTTAGCAAAGCCTTTGACATGGTTTCACATGGTAAGTGTCAGGAGAAACTCTCGGAGCATGAACTGGACAGGAGCATTTTATGCTGGATAAGGAATTGGTTGGATGGACAAGCTCAGAGAGTGTTGGTGAATGGTGTCACATCCAGCTGGCAGCCAGTCACTAGTGGAGTCCCACAGGGATCGGCGCTTGGCCCAGCGCTATTCAATACCTCTATTGATGATACGGACGAGGGAATTGAGTCCATCATTAACAAGTTTGTAGATGATATCAAGTTGGGGACAAATATTGAACTGCCAGAAGGTAGGAGGGCCCTTTAGTGGTACCTTGACAGGCTAGAGAAATGGGCAGATTGCCATTTAATGAGATTTAACAAATCTAAGTGCTGAGTTCTTCACTTTGGACACAACAAAGTGACTCATCAGTGAGGGATGAGAGGTGAACCTGTCCGCCATGCCACTCTGTTCTGCTCAGACGTTCCCCCAGCCCCACGCCGCCGTGCTGCTGTGCCACCATCATCGGCTGTGTGCTCGTGGCTCGCAGTGCTCCGGCAGTGGTGGGGTGTGGGGCCAGGCAGATGCTGGGAGGGCCGCACCACGCTGCCATGCCTCCACCCCAGGAGAAAACGGAAAAAAATCAAAAAGAAAACCAAGTACTATGTATTAAGCCATTAAAATATGACATAGAGAAATGGGCAGATTCCAATAAGATGACATTTAACAAGTCTAAGTGCCACGTTCTTCACTTTGGACATAGTGNTGGGAGGCTTGGATGGATGGAGTGTGGTGCCCATGTTTCCAGGGTTGTGGGTTTGATCCATGGGTGGGCATTCACTTGGGAGTTGGGCTAAATGATGCTGTGGGTCCCTTCCAACTCAGAATAACCTGTGAACCTATGACCATCGGGGAGCAGTGTGAAGGTGTGGGGCAAATTTGCATATTAATGAGCTGCCAATCAATGCGGACAGAGGGCTTCGCGGAGGAGGGTCAAGACCCGTGGTACCATGGTATAGGAGACCCAACTGTAGGTACTGAAAGTATCTGCTCAGCTCTTGAATGCCCAATACTTCTGTTTAACTAAACTATAGAGACTGATACATACATGTTAATAGCTCAGGCCAGTTTCTCTGACCTTACCCTATAACTATAATAACTATAGCATAACTATAATAGCATAACTGTAATGTTATTTCCACTGTTTTAAGCATGACACAACTTTATCGCCAGCTATTTACAGAGTAGGATAATAAAAACATATTTCTAAATAAGATAGCTGTCCATTTTCAAAAACTAAAAATACTTGGGGTTCATAATAGTGGTCATTAAACCATTATCACAAAAATGTTTATGTGACTGAGGAAATCAAGTTCTGAGAGTAAGGACAAGATATATCTTAAAGAAAGATTTTTAATATTTTAGGAATTGTTTCCTCTATCTTGACACATCTTCACTAAGGCAGGCAACTCTGTTGTGCCTAAAGAGATCGGGTACTGTATTTAGGTACTGTAAACAGGAGGTAGCCATCTCAGTAAGGAAAGGTTTTAAAACTAGACTTCCATTTATATTCTATGAGCTTTATAGGAACGTCTGTATGCTTAATACTGATTATTTTGTGGTTTTATTGTGAAGAATTTGTCCTATGATAGGTGTTTGAGACAGTAACACAGAAATCCATTTGCCTTATGCCTAACCTTTCACATCACTGCTGAATTTAGTTACCATATGTATGCAACTCTGGAAACAAGTACATTCCAATGGGAATAAAGAAAAATAAAGAAAACAAATACATCACCAAGCTTACAAAACCAACGTCACTTACTACATTTAGTATAATGTTCAAAATTACGTCTCTTGAAACTCTTAATTTCTAATATACTTCAGCTTTTACTAGCATATTCAAATGAAATTATTTATTTTGTTTTTCAAAATAACAACTGCACTGGCTGGGTTTCTGTGATACCATGAGATACGCATATTTATGCATCAGTGTGGTGGTCCTGTAGCAACTTTTATGTGTGGTTTAATTCTTGAATTTGAAGCTAGACAGGGCTTCCAGCAGACTCAGAAACACAGCATCCGCATGACTAAGATAAGCCTCACCATGGGGGAAACAGTGCAACCCCAATGTGCTGGCAAAGGAACTAGTCAAATACTAGATGATGACAAGAGACCTCTGGGAAGTATTTGACAGCATGAGAAAACAACAAATAAATAAATGACAAGATTCAAATTCAACTAAATAAATATTCAGTCTTTGATACAGGTATTTATTTTTCATCATCTTCTGGGAGAAAGTTGTTTTGATACCTAGATCTAGCACACATGCCTTTGACTAAAGTTGGGCTCCTATGTTTACAAGTTCTTAAAATCCTCAATCTTTGCTCATATATTTACAAGTTTTTAAAATCCTTAATATTATAATAGTCTTTTAATGCAAAACCATTTTTGTTTTTACTGTCATTATTTGATATTGACAGCAGAATATTAGGAGCAGTTGAGTAGATTAATAATTGCTACAGAGTCTGAGAAAGGTGAGCAATATTATAGTATATATGTATGTATGTCTATATATATGTGCAGGTTTTACCATGTATATGTATATCATCTGTATGTAATGCAAGAGAAACAGAATAGGAGATTTATGTTTTAAAGTGTATCTTTTAAAATAAATAAAATTCTTAAAAGGTATTGTGATCCTTCATTTTAATTTTATATAGATGATTATATAAATGTGGTTTTCTTTTATGCATTCAGGATTGCTTTAATTTTTCCATCAATGTCAAATTTACCATGGGAATGACTGGAGGAAAACCAGGCAAGTACAGAGTCCAATATGGTAAGCAGAGAGTTACCAGCTGTAAGAAGTAAAGCAGGAGCTGCACTTGGTGGCAAGGAACAAGGGCTAAACATTCTCTTGACAGTAATTAGTAGGCACTGTGGATATTTTGCCTTGCTGTTGGAAGTCACAACCTTGTAAATTAATTCAGAAAGACCATCAGAAGACTTCATTCTGTTAGGATTTAGTATAGATAATTCTAGGGGATTTAAGCTGCTGGGGACATACTTAATCACTTCTGAATGACAAATTATTCAAAGTAACCTCACTATTATATAACTATTATATAGGTGTTGTATACTTAAAAGGTAATTTAAGTAATGTTTTTTTTGTTTGTTTGGGTTTTTTTAATTGCTGAATGCCTGATTAGATGGAATAATAGACTCCCCTGATTCCAATTGCCTGAAATGTTGAAAGAGAACTCGTCTCTTTTTTCAAGTCTTCGTACAAGCATCTAAGATGAAAGTAATGAGATGTTTATTTTGCGACAGAGTTCACAGAAGAAACTTCCATTTCAGAGGAGAAATCTTCGTACATACTGTTGTAAGAAGACTGAATTTGCCAATTGAACATTATCATATAGTAGAATGCGACACAAAAAAAAATAATTTAAGAAATAGAAGCCTAGGAAAAGGGAAAAAATCTTCTGTGATTTTTGCAAAAAAGTAATTTAAACTAATTTAAGGTTAAATACTTAATATTTTAAACTCTGCCTTTCAGAGATCTGAATTTACATATTCTGCATACAATTTCTTTTAAAATGCATAACTGAATGTATGCAAATGCAAAATATTGATATATTAAAACTACAGTAGTTTTCCAGTTTAGCCTAGGAGCAGAGAATTCTGTCATTCAAATTCAAAAATGAGACTGTGTCTTTATTTTTTTTGTTTCTTTAAAAGTGTTTATTTAGAAGGAAGAGCCATCATGCAATCATTATTAAACGTATAGGATCACGTATCCCAACAGCAGTAGTGAGTGAAACATTACAGTAATAGCAAGAAGTAGTAGATTAAGAAAGGAAATTCAAAATAGAACATATTTATTATTCAGAAGGAACAGATTAGTACTTTGAACAGCCTGTAATATTGTTTGTAACTGACATCTTTCCATAAGAATTCACAATTATTTCTGTTTAGGGTATTCTTAATTTTTTTCTCTTTTATTTCTTTCTAAATTTAAGATAGAAATTAAAACTGGTATGTTTTAAAAAGATCTCTTTCTTATACAGTTCTACAATTCTTTCCAATGTGAATATTAATAATTAATGAATAAAGAGAGGAAAGCATTTGCATGAGGTCTGATAGATCTTGAAAGAAAAAGCTATTTAGCAATAATTGTATTCTTTTTGTGTTTTTGAAAGCAAAATTCTTCTTAGAATCCATATTTCTCAATGTATATGTCTGTGTGTAAATTTGGTCATCATTGTTGAACTGATTTTTTTTTCTTTACTTTTAGGGGATATTTGTCAGAATAAATTTTGTTTACATAAAATATGTCTACCTGAACTAAGCTAAGAGGAATAAAAAGCTCTTAAATACTTCAGACTTCTCATAATTATTTTTTCAAGTAAATATTATGCATATATTTAATAGATTGAACTGTAGCTAAATGAATCTATATCTGCATATTTATTACACATGTAATGAAAACAAAAAGTGTCACTAAAGATTATGCCTTTTGCCTAGAAAGAAAGTCTTTGTGATTGACAGATCAGGATGCACATTATGCTTCTCAGTTTAGTTTGATAAAAATCTGAATTTGTAGGATAAAGGTTTTGCTATTTGAATCTCTAATATATAAACATATTTCTATTGCTAACATTTTTTATTCTGTATATCTTGGTCCAATTGTCAAGTTCATAAAATAAAGTCCCAGTTTTGATCTCAGTCTAGATTTCCATATCAGTATATTTTAATTGTATGTATTTGATTTGATTTATATCTTATAGATCATCTGCTTTCCTAAATAATTTGACTAAGACAAAAGTTGTATAAATATTCTGATGCAGAACTAATATTGCAGTATTATTTTTAATAATGTAAAATCTCTGTGATGGAAAAGAATAATAGCAAGAAATCCAATGACATTTTATCTGTCAATGAAAAATGTAAAGTAGTCATAACAGAACAAGAATTGAGCATACGCTTCAAGAATTAGTCAGCATGAGAATTTTATCTGACACCAGAAATGTTAGTTTAGAAACTGACTCATTTCTGTAGTACATATAAAGTCATTCAATAGGTGCCCTGAAATGCTTGAGAAATTATGCTCCCTATGTGTTCTGATTTTGACTGGGATACAGTTAATTTTCACAGGGATGCTATGGGGATGTGTTTTAGATTTATGCTGAAAAAAATAATTCAGATTTGTTTTAGCTATTGCTGGGCAGTGTTTGCAGAGTCAAGTCCCTTTCCACAAGCAAGCAGCATCTGATTTGTGAGGGTCTCAGAGAGGGCACAGAATTGGAGAATACCATTCCTAAACTCTGACTTTCATGAATCTGATTACTCATGTAGACCCTAATCTAAATTCCTTACTACAAATGCACAGTGTTGGAATACTTTAACTACAGGAAAATTCTTTAGCTTGTGGACAAGTTTACCTACTAAAGTGAGTTGGTTAGCTCTTGGATTTCTTTTACAATTTAGAACAGTTTAATTCAAAACAGAGGACCATAGGGTGCTACTTTCAAATTTTATAATTCGAGATTATTTTCATCTCAAAAAATAAAGCTAAAAGACAAAGCATTTAACACCTTTAATATTTAGAATAGTCTTCCAAATGTAATACATATTTTCATCTTTACTCTCCAGACTTCACTTTAAAGCAATATATAATTTAGTAGCTAAGACAATAATATTCTACCATTTCATTTTTTTTGCCAAGCCAAACATATCACTGTGATTAAATATTCAATCAATGCATATATTCCTTAAAATTTTAAGAAGACATTGGAAACTATATTCTTTTTCACATTGCCAATCTGTTTTCCAGAGATGTAGAGTATACAGGGGGTTGGGTACACAGAGTACATTTGTCTTTACAAAATATTTAAGAAAATATTCTAAGTGCAGAGCTAGACATTACTTTCTTGCAAGACTGGACTGCAAATGTACTATGAACTATAATACAAATGTAGTATGAATTATATTCTCTTTAGACACTTAAATTCTTCTTATTACATCACTCTAGCTTCCTAACATTGGCCATGCCCATGGTATGACGTTAAGGTTAGTGCAACTCATTCAGTTTCAGTATTCTTTACAACAGTATAATGCTTAAACTTAGTGTCCAACAATATGTCTATATAAAAGAACATATAGATTAAAATAAATTGCATTAGGCAAAGAGAACAATTCCTTTTCAGTTCCAAAATGGTTCTTTAGGAGTATAAAAATGTGGCAGGGCCTGGATATGGCTAAGCTTAACTTCTGATTATAACAATGTGGCACTACCAGCCTGGTTGCATTCAAAAACAACTTTCACAATCACAGATGTATCATTTATTGAAGCAAAAGAAATACAAAATTGGAATTGTCATTGATAAATGAATTTACTCCATTAGCACTAAATACAGTGATCTCTATTACTCGCAGGCTATTTGGTCTGGTCTGCCTCACGCAAGTCATGAAATCCACAAAGATAGCGAACCCACTATGTAGTCAAGTACGCCATGCCTGTAGCCATGCTCCCTCCCCCTATAAGGTCTGAAGGCCAGTCCTGAGGGTGCGGCTCCCTCTGTAATGCCTCCTTAAAGGGGAGGAAATGCTTTTTGCCGCCTCCCAGGTCCAGGAAGGGAGCTTTTCCAAACCCAGAAACTGGCACGGCTGGTAGCTGGGAAGCTGGCACCGTCTCCCTCCCCCCGAAAAACCAAGCGGACATGGAGCCTCCTACCACTGCCCTTTCCCTCCGCATCTCTGCTGGGTTTTCTTATCGGGTTTTTTATCGGGGTTTCTGGTGGCTGGTGTGTGTCTCTTGTGTTCAAACATGGCGGAGGCAGCATGCCTCTCCAGAGCAGGATTCCGGGTGAGGCTTGGAGAATGAGTTCAATGCTGGCCGGGGCGACATCAGTGGGTACCCATCCTGGTGCTGTACAACGGGAGCAACAGGTGAACAGGCTAGGACAGTGGCAGAGGTTCACTCCCAGTTTGCCATCTAGCAGCTCAGCTGCATTTGCAGGTGCGAGGGCTACAGGCGCTTTCATGGCAGTCGTGCCCCTGGCAGTACTGGTGGCTCTGACCTACCCTTTAACCTGTAACATCAGAAGGGAGGGCAGAAGGCGAAATGGCTTGGCACAGGAGTGAAGCTAACAATCGCCACTTCTCCCCAACTCGCCGCCGCCTGCCCCATCCCTGGAGGGGGGGCAACCGGGATCCACCTCCCTGGCTCCCGCTGGGGCTGTGCATAGACCAGCGGCAGCTGCGCAAGGCAAAAGAGCTGGTGGCTCTTTCTTTTTTGGTAGTGGTTTAATCGAGATTGTTGGTTAATATTCTCTCTCTTATGTTCAAACATCGGGGAGGAGGCATGCCGCTCCAGAGCAGACTCTGGGGTAGGCTTGCCACTGTCAAAGGGGCTGCACGCAACCACCACTCGAGGGAGAGGGCTGTGATGCAAAGGCTGTGACACACACGCTGCTGGTAACTTTGATGCCGGTGTTTGGTTTGCATTTTGTTTTTCCAGGACTGCAACAGTCTGGAGCAAAGCTTTCAACTTTCTGGCGGGGGGGCGGCGGTGCGAAGAGGCAGAGCTGAGCCAGGATGCAGAGCCAGGGCAGCAGCAGTGCTCCCACTTCGTTGCCTTTAGCACCTGGATGCTAAAGCATGCTCGCAGATGGGAGGCCTACGGCCGCCTTTGCCCTGGCAGTGCAGGCAGCTCTGACCTCCCTTTAACCCGTAGCAGGAGCGAGCCATGGCTGGGCGAGACAGTCACGGAGCTGGGACCCATCTCGCCCGTCCTCGGTCCCTCGCCCAGCTCACGTGTAATTAACATCACAGATTCACACAGATTCACAGAATATTATGAGTTGGAAGGGACCCACAAGGATCATCTAGTCCAACTCACCATCTAACACCCATACAGAGACCGAATGCACATCCCAGAATGGTAAACACAAACTTAGTTCCCTCCCAGTCTAACAGGCCACTCCAAGCCAGAACGGACCCACTGGATCATCCAGTCCTAGCCCCCCTAGCTAGATCATGTCACTAAGCTCCTCATCGAGTCTTCTCTTAAACACCTCCAGGGACGGCGACTCCACCACCTCCCTGGGCAGTCCATTCCAATGTGCAATCACTCTCTCTGTGAAGAACCACTTCCTAACATTAAGTTTAAACCTCCCTTGGCATAGCTTGAGGCTGTGCCCTCTCGTTCTGGTGTCGTCAGCCTGAACAATGAGGTCCACACCTACCTGGCGACAACCTCCCTGCAGGTAGTTGTAAACAGCAATGAGGTCGCCTCTGAGCCTCCTCTTCTCCATGCTGAACAACCCCAATTCCCTTATTCACTCCCCATAGGGCTTGCCCTCCAGTCCCTTCACCATCCTTTTCGCCCTTGTCCTTGTATCATATCCATTGTACCCTCTCCAGGCATCATCAGGCCACAATGTACCCTCTCCAGGCATCATCATCAGGCCACAATGTACCCTCTCCAGGCATCATCATCAAGCCACAATGGGTTTTTGGCTCCAAGAAGCCTGGTGCTAATCATAGTGCTGATAGCCGAAGGCCCAGCAATGGGACCTTGCTTTTCTGTAGCCAACCCCGGCACTCGGAGCTTTGACAGCAGAACAGGGCGACTTGAAGCCTTCAGTAAACACCTTGTGAAACTCCACTTTAAACATGATGGCTGTGGCAGTGCACATAATGATGCTCTCCAAGCTACCAAGGGAGCAGAGTATCGCTACCACACTGCCCGCTCCACCGGACACATGTCCCATCCCCGCAGGCTGGCTCCAATAAAGCCCCCACCTGTTCCCGGCCACATCCTGGCCCTCCCATCAAGTGTTCCCGCGTTTCGCTGGAAGAAACTGTGGCCAGCAGTGGCATTTCAACGTGAAGGATTGTCTCCAGAGGAAGTACAGACCTCTGTGGTACACACCACTGTGAGGCTGTCAAAAGAACTGAGAGGACAGGGCTTCAGTGAGGTGACTCCTGATGATGTTAATGAGTGGCTTGATGTCCCATGTGAACCACTGACGGATGAAGAGCTGGACAAGCTCAGTAAGTTTGACAGTGAGGAAGAGGAGGAGCAGCAGGGGGAGGAAGAAACAGAACCTGAGAATGACATAAGATTCGAGCACCTTGCAAAGGGAGTTAGGCTAGCAAATTAACATAGAGCACATTTTCGACTGCATGACCCAAATATGGACTGGTCGTTGTGGTTCATTAATCATATAGATGATATCATGTATCCTCACAAGACCCTTTTCAGCCACAAGAAAAGGGAGATGCAGCACCTCCCAATAAAAATGTTTCTGGAAACTAAGAGGCTGGCAGATTCACAGTGAACTTTATTGTTAAAGACTGCCATACTGTATATGTATACATACTAGGTATACTGTACCATTCTGCATGTTGTTTAGTACAGTTCTTAATGTTTACATACTGTTCTGCAAAGTTTATAAAGTTTGTATGACTGTTGTAATGATTCAAATCTTATTTAAGTTAAATTAAAAGAATTTAAGTCAAAGGTGTAATGTTTTCCTCACACCAATTCCTAGCACTGCCTTGGAGGTGCAGCGGCCAGGCCTGCATTCTGTACCTCCTGTGTGAACTCTGGTACTGCACACGTAACCTGTTAGCATTTACAGTCATTCACTGCCGATCCCCTTGCTCCCACTGACGGGGTGGTGTCTCTCCAAGGGGAAAGGGGACGGGAGGGGAATGGAGTGACAGGCAGGGAGTGGGAGGAAGGTGAGACAGGAGGGCTGCTCCCCGCTGTGGGCCGAGGTGGTTTTTTGGGTTTTTTTTTGGTTGAGTTCTTTTCCCTCCCCCACTCCTCAGCGTGGTTCGTTTGCAACAGCGAGCTCTCCATAGGCCGGCAGCTGCGTCCAGCCAGAACAACACTGCGGGCTGAGGGAAGCTGATCATCGCTGCTGCTTCTGGGCTCTGGGATCTACCTCCCTGCCTCTTGCCAGGGCTGTCCGTGAGCTTTGCGATCTGCTCCTGCTGTGGCTCCTAAGCTGCGCAGGGCAGAGACGCAGGAGCCGGAAGTGCTGGCGCACCCCCACTCGTCCCTGTGCCGGCTGCCCCATCCCGCCCGTCCTCTCTTCCCTCTCCTACTCTCCCTCCGTGCGTCTGATCCCCACGTCCTAGAANTTCCCTCTCCTACTCTCCCTCCGTGCGTCTGACCCCCACGTCCTAGAAGGGACCACCCAGGCTGGTCCAGTACCGACTGTTTCTGTGTTTATGACTAGGCAATAAACATCTATGTACAAAAAACCCCACAGTACACGTATATACTCTCCTGCTGCTCAGAAGGAACTTTTCATTTTGGGCAGTGAGGGGGATGCTGGTGCCAGCACAGGGATTGGATTCTGACGTCAGGAGCCCACACCGCTGCCATCGGGACACGCTGGGGACACACCATGTAACCCCAGTGCTGGCAAAGCTGAAACGCGGTGCCAATTCAGTGGCTCCGCTCCTGTCCACTTGGGTTTAATCTCCCATCCGCCACCACCCCAAAGTCAGCATTGGCAGCCGCAACCGTACCCCTCCATCCGCCGATTCACAGCCACGTGGTACTCTGTGCCAGAAGTGCCGGCACGGCCCCCATCCCTTCATCCCGCAGCAGCGGTCCCGGCTTCACAGAGACGGGGCTGGCTCCCCTTTCTCCTATACGGTGAGAATGAAGCATGTACTACAAGTCTGGTGGGCGGTGACCCCAGGGGGGACCAATTATATATTCGTAACCTCATTATATATTCACAAGCTGATGGATTCGAGGTAGGTTCTGCGTACCTGTTGAGGTCGCACAGCTCACGGAAAAATCACCTGTAATACTGGTTCTCGCAAATACCGGATCACGAATATGTGGAGGATCACTGTATATATATTAAAAAGAAATAGAACAATCAATTGGAAATTCATTAAGTTTAGCTTTGCCGTCAATTAAGCTTAATTTCACCTGTCATCAAACATAGTCAGAGGTCCAAATCATACCAAAGAGTCATCCTTACTTTGGGGTTAACAAAGGAGCAATCCTGTTGACAAGTATGCAAAGTGGGGTTGCATTCTCATTCTCTCATCGTCTGCCATGGAAGGTTACATATGACAAATTTATACTTCAGGTGACCCTGGAGGTGTTTAAGAGGAGACTGGATGAGGAGCTTAGTGACATGGTATAGCTGGGGGGTGTCAGGCTAGATGGTCCTGTGGGTCCCTTCTGGCTCGGAGTGACCTGTGTGCCTGTGAGGAAATTAGATTTATGTTCACCACCCTGTGGTGTGCGTTTGGTCTCTGTAGGGGCGATAGGTGATGAGTTGGACTAGATGATCCTTGTGGGTCCCTTCCAACTCGTAGTATTCTGTGTGATTCTGAGTTGAGAGTGTAGTCAAATATCTGGGCAGAGACTTTAATTATGAAAGAGGGAATATAGAGACTTTTGTTTGCAAGAGCTGTGGAGCCTGTGTAAGGGTTGAACAGAACCATGACGAGTTTATGACTGCCACGTCCATCTTGGCTGAGGCAGCGATAAGGGTTATCTGTCTTGTGCCAGATAACCTGTGATTTCCATTAGCAGGCTAACATGCCCATGTTAATCCCTTTCTCATGGAAATCCCCTTTGCCACATATCTCATGGTTTTAGGCCTCATTCCTAGAAAAATGTAAACTAAAATATACTACTGTAAATGTTAATGTACACCTATTTTGACAATTATGTATTTAACTCTATCTGTATCTCATAAAAAAATTCTAAACCCAAAAATTAAAACCTGAAAAAATGATACATAGAGCATGGGTAGAGACAATCAGTATCTAAAGGGTAATTCACTATGAGTTCATTATATAGCATACAGTGAAACGGATCCATGAATACAAGGCTGTGGAAAGAGAATGTTTATTCTCTGTTTTCTTTGTAAAAATATTGTAACTGACAAATAACACTTGTGGTTGACAAAATCAAACAAAAGATGATAATATTCTTATAATGCATAGGTACAATGGAGTACCAAGTCCAGAACAACATGAATGATACATTGAATTAGAAAGCAACTATTGTATCAAACCAAAGAGAACACATAGGACAAAGATACCAAATAAAGCAGGCAAAAAGACCCTTTTCACAGAATCACAGAATATTCTGAGTTGGAAGGGACCCACAAGGATCATCAAGTCCAACTCTTAACACTGTCTCCCTGGCGGGAATCGAACCCGCGTCTCCCACATGCCAGGTGGGGACACTTACCACTGTACTAAAGTAGATTTTACTTATCTCCAATCAATTAATCTGTTTTAATCTCTTGAGCTCTGTTACTATCATCTTTACAGTTGTATACTTCTTTCCATCATTGGCAGTCTTTCTTCACCATCTTCTTTCTGTTCTCAACTTCTCTGGTCAAAAAAACAAGCTTCATTTTTATACATCAGATGCAATTACAATATTTCTTAAGGTCTGAAGATTCAGAAAATTACAAATTTAATGAGTTCGGTAAGGGCATAGAGTTTAAAGGATTTTAGTGAATTAGTGAAAATTTAGTGAACTGTTAGTGACTTTTAGAAGCTGTAGCAGCTGTCATCCAGGAGGCACAAAAATTCACCCTAGGCCAGAAGATCACAGTTGTGGTTTCTCACTGGAAGCCAAAGGGGGACACTGGGTGCCTCCACAAAGATTTCTGAGATATCAGGCCATCCTGATGATGTAGAAATTGTGGTTACTAATCTTGTGAATCCAGCTTCTTTGTTCAGTGATGTAGAAATTGTGGTTACTAATCTTGTGAATCCAGATTCTTTCCTCAGTGGAGCTGCAGGAGAGACAGTGACCCACTATTGCGTGGAGACAATTGAACCCGTTTGTTCCATCCGTCCGGATTTGAATGAGACACCATTGAAAGATGCAGATGACACCTGGCTCACAGATGGAAACAGCTTCATCAAACAA
>WEKX01006303.1:25281-84504 GCA_013390025.1 Pitta sordida | reverse complement strand
CTTCTGTTTTTTTTTTCTTTTCTTCCCTCTTTTTGGGCAATATTTCCCATTATAGAGTTGTATTTCTTTTGCTTCCTTGTTTTCCACTGTTCTGGAATTCCAGCACAATTATCCCATGGATTTTCCCAAAGGAAAACAAAAGTAAGACTGTACATGATCTTGCAACTTTTGTGGATGTTACACTGTGAAAGGTCCACATAATTTTCAGAATTGTCATAACAGTCAGCTAACAGAAAGAAAATTAAGCAGCAATCTAGTTTACAGGCCTATGCTGTCACTTTATAATTTTGGAGAATGCAAAAAATCCACATAAATGTCATTCCTGTTTGACCTGTTCTTATATAAATTAATAGCATAATAAAGAAATCTGCAAGATATCCCACTTCAGATTCTACCCATGGGAAAGGGCTCATCTTTTTGCCATTACACCAATACTAAGGCTTACATTGTAACTGTCAGATCTTTATGATATAACACATATATCATATCTGAAAACAAGACACAGAATTAATAAGTACAAGGATTTTCATGGGTTGATTTAATCACATAAGTGTTTTACACAATAACTGTGGCTTTAGCTATCTGTGTGGGTATTTCCTGTTAAACTTAGACTTGTAATTGTAGGTTTCAAATGAAAAGAGCATGTTTTCAATCTGAAATGAAAAACATTCATATTTTTGTCTATGGCTATCAAACCCCTCACATAATAATAAATGGAGTATATAAAATACTTTAATAATTAAGGGAAAAAGCAGGATACCATAATGTACATTTTTTTTGTTTTAATGAACTATCCACAATTCTGTTAATAGCTATAGAAGTCCTGGCAGAGATATCAATCATATGAAAGAAAATACAGTAATTGACTAGACAAACAACGTCAGCAAATTAAGACCCTCTACAGTTTTGCCAAGGAAAACTGTGGCTAGTGAAATTAGTTTACAGGATCAATCACTGAATGTAACCGGCTTGGCAGGAAGGAGTCCGAGAAAAGTCATGATCATGTCGGGGAATATGTGCCTGCAAACATGGACAGGATTTATAAGTGAGAACCTGAGCCTGCTTGAAATGAAGAGGTAGGAAATTCCCTCTTGGTTCCTGTCCCCAGAAAAAAGAGGACTTCCAGTACTAGAAATCTTTGGCATAGTGTTTAGGGTTAGAGGCTGCAGGGGTTGATGGATAACAAATGAAAATGTGTGAGGAATTAGCTTTTCTGTACAAGGTCAGCATTAATTCTGTGCCAGCAAGGAAAAGAGCTGAAAAGGCTGGTGCAGAGAGTA
Organism: Pitta sordida; assembly: GCA_013390025.1. Lineage (NCBI taxonomy): Eukaryota > Metazoa > Chordata > Aves > Passeriformes > Pittidae > Pitta > Pitta sordida. The sequence goes on along the minus strand of WEKX01006303.1, from coordinate 83,224 downwards.
AGTAGGGAGTCAGAGAACCTGAATGCTAGACACGAAAGAGCACTCCAGCATCCTTGTGGAGAGGGTGTCATTCCCAAGGATAATCACTGCATTTTGTCATTCATTAAAGGAAACAGTAAAATTCCCATTTAATTTACTGAGAGCAAGTTTTAATATATTACCTTTGCCTTTAGCTTTTTGGCATATCTTCTCTGAACATGATGTTCAGCATTCTCAATTCTAGGCACATGGGAAAATGATTTGTTTTCTCAGGGAGTTTTTCTGAAGTTAGATAATAAACTTTCCTGGCAATTCAGCTTAAGGACATGATATACAAGGGCTCTTGTATTAGGTCTCTCTTACTGCAGAAGACATCCAGTTACCTAGGGAAGTGTCATGGTTTGACCCTGGCTGGATGCCAGAGACTCACCCACAACCACTCCTGAAGGAGAAAACTAGAAAAAACAAACTGGAAAATAAAATAAAACTGGTCACAGGCAAAAGAAGCAAGGCATACTGCAAATAAAGAATATAAAGGGTTTATTTTCTAACTAACAAGATCAGAACTGCAAAGGAAGCATCATTTAGAAGGCAACCTTTCTCCCCCACCCCTCCTTCTCTTACAACAGATCTAATATTCCCTTTTTNTTTTTTTCTTCTCTCCCAAGTATGTTATTCACAGAGGCGCCTCTATCTCTATAACTTTGAAGGCCATGGCAGCTCGGAGAGCTCAGGCAAGAGCTGAGCTGTTAACCCCCTCGCTGCCAGAGCAGCAGAAAACCCCCTAAACCATAACAGGAAGAAATGAGAAAGGTTACTTCTCTTACCTAAGCATCCCATGTTGAGCCCTGTGAGGTGTTCTGTTTCTAAAAGTAGCCAGAGCCCAGTGTGGAGGAAAAAGAAAAAGAAACATTTTCCTCCCATGAGCGTGAGTTTCTTGAAGACTTCCTCTCAGTACACCCTTTTCTTTCAAACTCTTACACCATCAGCTAAATCCAAGAAAGGCCTTCAAGAACAAAGCAGGTACCACAGACACTGTTTGCAGGTGCATCAAGTTAGTCACGGAGATAAATTAGAAATCACGGCCATTATAAAGACCTACAAAAATATCCAGCAAGTGAGATGCAAGTGATACTCACTGAATGTCCAGGCAACAAAATGGCAGACAAAATCCAGTAGAAATCACCATAAAGTTATATCTATGGCAGAAACAACTTCAGCTTAACATATACAGGGGTGCACCCAGAGTAGATGGTCTGAAATCATGCCGTATATAAATAGATACTTCTATGAAAATACCACCTCAGTGTTGAACAGCTATCAAAGCAGACAGAAAATTAGGAATTACGTTCATGAAGGAATAGAGAAATGAAAAGGAAAACAGTACTATGCCAGCATAAAATAAATTTCAGATGTCCCCACATCTTGGATACAATGTGCAGTTCTCTTAATTCATCTCAGAAATTATATAATAAGGCAATGGCAACAAAGAAAGGCAAAGTATCAAACAGATTCAATATGAGAAAGTGGAAAACTCATTCTTGTAAAATAGCTGATCTAGAAGAAAAAGATAAAGGTTTATAAAATTCAGTGTAGCATGGAGATAGGAAGTAAGGAATGATGTTCCCCTGTCTTTTTCAATAGAAGCAACATCAAATTAAACAAGGAAGTAACAGACTCAAAAAAGAAAAAATAAGTACCTTTGCATGCATACATAATTTACCTGTGAATCTCTCTGAATGTTGGGATACTAAAAAGTGGCTTGGACAAGCTCATGGAAGCAAAAACCTGTTCTAGTCTTTTAATGTAAATGCACCCTTGGTTAACTCCTGAGCCAGCATTTACTGAGGAGAGTACTCTGAGAATTGTCACTAAAATGCTTTCTAATAGTCACTGTTTCGGTTTTTAATCTGGTGTGACTTTTGCTGGCTCCAGAAGGGACAGAGAGCAGAGTTTTTTCCACAGTGGAAGATGCTATTGACATATTTTAGACATAAAAACACCTCCCTCAATAGAGACATGAGAACTAAGATGCATGATCTCAGTGAATTTTCTCGAAAATGGAACAGGCTGTGTATAAAGACCAGATCTTGGCACTTCAGGAAAGGGTTTAACCTTTTTCTGCAGAAGGCACATTAGCTGATGAGATCTTCTGAATCTAAAGCAGGTCTTCAAGCCCCAAGGTCTGCAGAGAGAAGATGAAGTTCGAACCCTATGTTCACAGGTTCTCAGGTTATTCTGAGTTGGAAGAGACCTATAGGATCATCTAGTCCAACTCCCAAGTGAACGCCCACCCAGGGATCTAACCCACAAACGTGGAACCATGGGCACCGCACTCCATCCATCCGAGCCTCCCATCATCTAGGCCATGTTCCTCATGAGTTCCTCATCCAGTCTTTTCTTAAACACCTCCAGGGATGGCGACTCCACCACCTCCCTGGGCAGACCATTCCACTGAGAGATCACTCTCTCTGTGAAAAAGCTCTTCCTAACATCCAGCCTAAACCTCCCCTGGCGCAGCTTGAGGCCATGTCCTCTTGTTCTGGTGTATGTCTGCAGAGAGCGTCACTGACTGAGACTAGCAGAAGTGCAGAGACAGCCTGTGCAGTTTCTACAGTAAAATCTTGGTTTGTTTATTTGTCAAATGAGCTGTAGCTTTGATACACTTTCCATTTGTGCTGCCTTTCCCATAATCTACCTGTCCTTCCCACCTGCTAAGAAGACGTTTACAAAAAATGCCAGCTATAGAGGCAGTAGCCTCTGCGCTGAAGACGTCAACAAAAAGAAGTACATCGTCCTTAATGGAAGTTAGAAATTATTAAATACATATTGTCAGCTGTAAGCTGATACCTGTAAGCTCTTTGTCTTCCCACTTCAGTGTATCCAGATGCCTAGTAATACCTTTCCTTCAAAGTTTAGAAGTTTAATTAAATTGCTTAGGACTGCAAAATACACGGAACACAGTTTAATATCCATGTGAAGTAATAGATACGGAACATATGAACACTTCATAATACTTAAATGTGACAACCTAAGCTGACAATACCCACAGAGAGAAATCTGCATAGTTAGACATTTTGGAACAGTTTGTTGGTTTACATTTGCAATGCTGCACATTATGCTGTTGATCCTGTTGACAAATCATGATCAAATTTTTACAGTTCTCTATTATTTACCTTTTTAACTGCTTCTACAAAATATATTATGAACCAGGTGCCGCTCTTTTGAAATGTTTATGTAAGTAGCTTTACACACATTTGTCAAATAAATTAACCTCAGTCAAATGTAATCCTTCATGCTCTGCTGAACTTTTATCAAATAATAAAACTAGTGATACAGGAATTACAATAGGATTTTAAATTACTACAGATTATCTTGATAACATTGCAAATGCTGTCTTACCACACTCCCAAAGATTGCACTTACAAAATATATATCTTCTTACTGTCCAAGGAGGGTTGAATCTGGCTGGATACCAGGTGCCCTCAGAAACCTTTCTATCACTCCTATCCTATCCTGGTCAGGGGAGAGAAAATAAAACTTAAGAGTCCTGGGCCAAGATAAGGACAAGGGAGAACACTCCGCATTTACTGTAATGGGCAAAACAGGCTCAGCCTAGGGAAATGAATTTAATTTATTGCCAATCAAATCAAGAGTAGTATAACAAGAAATAACAAATGTAAAAACCTCCTTCTCTCCACCCCTCCATCTTCCCAAGCTCACCTTCACTCCCGAATTCTACGCCTCCTAACCTACTAGTAGTAGTGAAGGTGGACAGGCAATGGGGCTTGTGGCCAATTCCTCAGATGCTTCTGCTGGTCCTTCCTCCTCAGGGGAAGGACTCCTCTCATTCTTCCCTTGCTCTGGTATGGGGTCCCTCGCACAGGAGACAGTTCTTCATGAACTTCTTCAGCAGGCAGGTTCTCTGCCAGGTCAGGTCCTTTTCAGAGTCTGAACTATAAAGCACTTCTATCTACCTAGAAAGGGTCTTTTTAATATTTGTTTTCCATGTACACTGAAAAAAAATTTGCAGGTTTCCACTTGTACCTCAGGGACAAATACATCATGCAGTGCCACAACCAAGTTATTGCTGGCATTCCACCCCCCAGCCTTTTTGCATCACTTCTACATGCTGATATATAGCTCTGTGTGGGTCATACAGAGTGCAGACAATCACATGAGTTGGCAAAAATACAGTGGAAAATAGTTAATTTTAATTAAATTTACTGCTAATCTGCTTTACTATGTTGCGTCCACAAACAGCTATAGCTATGAAAGTGAGTGATTCAGGGTGGCACCACTGCACATCAAATCATGGCATTAGGGACTACAGTTGGTGGATCTACTACACATGCCCTTGTAGTCATTCTTATTTAAGTATATATTTATTAAATAAGTGTGAATTTACAGAAATAGATCACTTCTAGATGTTACCAACAGGATGTAAAGTTCACTCCCTCTCTTGGGACATGAGAAAGGTTTGTCTTGTCACAGCAGTTCACAAGATCGGTTGATTGTGGAGAATAAATTCATTCTCCTGAAATTCACCCTCCTGGGGGCAACAGCAATGCAACAGGTACTGTTGTGAAAGCTTGGGTTTTATGGAAAGTAAAAACTTTGAGATCCTGACTAATAAGAGGCTCCTCTTCCTCTGTGCAGCTTGCCTGAAATGGCCCAGGCGTTAGACCTTTACTTCATTTGGCTGAAGTGAGGCAAGCCTGTGTAGGGGGGGCTTTATATAATAGTGTCTAAAAACCAGAAAGCCACATTTAAAATTTATTTTCCTTTTTCAAACTAAAATGTAGTGTAAATATGAGTGACAGTTAAGTGTTACAAAATTTTTTCTTTCTTGAAGAACATACTTCGGTATGTTTGAAATTTAGTTTGCTGTTCTCCTCTCAGTTCACTGATTAAGTTACTGTGCAAGTCCTAACTCAAAGCTGTACTACCTTCCAATAAAAATTTTGGCTTTTATTGGAAAGCCAGTAATCACATAAATAAGTCAATTATTTCATGTTTTTTCTGTGCAGTCCACATATGTCTCTGTGCTTAATTATAAAATAATGTAGCATTTGTTAAGATGTAATTTTAATACACTGGACAAATTCCCTTGATGAAATAATAGTAAAGTTAAAATGCGTTGGGGTATTTTTTGCTATTAATTTATTTTTGTTATTAATTTAACTTTTACATGGAAATATACAGCTTATCACAATCTTAATATCATTATAGAGCCAAGCAGATGGGATGCTGTAAATAGAACTGACTTTAAGGTCCTCCAGTCTGGCATGGTAGTCTCTCTCCTGCCAGACAACCAAATCGGGAGGACTAGATTATTTTCTTTATTTAGGACCCATCCTCTAACAGGAGTAAAGGATCCTTCTTGGAGCAAACCTATGCCCTGTAAAGTATTATACACTGATATTACTCCAGCAGCTAAGTATCTAAAGTATCAATGATTGAGGGCCAGAGCTCAGCACCTTGCAGGAGAGAGTTTGTACTGAAGCAGCCTCTGCAGGAGACGGGATCACTGGTCTTTAGAAATGAACAAGCTGTTACAATACGTCGTTCAGTTAAGAGTGAAAAAAAATATGCTGAATATAAAGGCAGATTTAAAGTCTTCACTTCATGCAGAGTCTTTGTAATACATCATGAATTAAACCTTCAGTGTCCAGGAATCTGGGTTGCCACTTGAGAGAAATTATTTGAGATAGCAAGCATAATTTCAGAAACTACAGGGAAGGCTCATCATGCTACAAATTGGTATGAATGACATCTCTAGTTGTAAGGGAGAAGATTCAGAAGCTAAAACTGTGAGATGTGCTATACCTTAACCCCAAATGAAATAATAAACCTATTAAGGAGCTTGGGGTAAGAAAGGAAAGGGGAATGAGAGTCACTGCAAGGCTGATAAGAGGTGTAGAGCACCCAGTCTTATTAAGACAACTGCTAACAACTTTAGAACATAAATGATACATACCACGCCAAGGCCAGTATGAGGACATTAATGCCTGTTATCAGAAAAAAATAAGAAGAAGGCTAAGATTTAAAGTTGTAGCGTGGAAACCATGAACAAGATAAAGGGTGTATACTTCATTCATCGTGTTTTTAATTTTTAAAACATGACATAGTTTCTTAAAAATACATTACAGGAGGTTCCATTAAAAAAAAATATGGCTGGGGGAAAAAATTAAAAACAGAATCCATGGATGACCTGGCACTTCCATTTTATTTCTTTAAATATCAATATTAAATTCTAGTTTGAACTGTCTCAGGATTGCTTGATTGACAAGTTCCTTTAGACATCCCTGAAGGAATACAGAAAGTGCTTACCAGTTATTAAGGAAAGTGAGTGACCGGTTTCAGATACATTCAAATAATGCGTCTTTTTAAACTTCAAACGTATCTCATTGCATACAACCTCCAGTAACAAATGTGCACTTTGGTGCACATGAAAATAATGTTCATGACATCAAGATGTTTAATACACTGCACATGAACCTTTAATTAATTTTCCCTGACAATATATATGCATAGGTTAACTAAATATAAACTTGCACATAGCTTCAGAGCTTGGAGGGTTGACACCCTTGCAGGCAACCTTTCCTCTCCATGAATTCCCGTTAGGCCTCGACAGTGCACTTGCCAGAAGCCTGAAGCTCAGCAGGTGTGGTCTTTCTGTAAATATTTCCCAGTGGAAGTTTATTGTGAACCTCTCACACACATAAAGATATTAATACTCAGTGAAATGTTGTTGGATAAGGACCTCAGATTTAAAATTCAGGGGGGAAGGGACTATGACTTTACATATATACTTGCTGTGTGTATATGAAAGCTGCTAAATCATTTAAAGGGACAGTTCTAGAAAAGCCACTGGCTTATTCTGGAAACCTAAAGAAATTCAGGGTACCCAACGATCAGTATAATGTTTCACAAAACAAAAGTAAACAAGTGCAGCTACATGTTTCCAGATAGGTGACTTGAAGATTATTCACTTGGTCTTTACAAAATAATTTGGAGATTAAATGTTGTGCAAAGGCTACGTGTTATTAAAACACATGCTAAACATATGCTCTCAGTGCATCTTTGCAATGTCATGCTTGTTAGGACACAGTGGTGATCTTCTAAGAGACAGATTGCACTTCTCCCAGCTTCTGCTCCTGATCCAGCTATAACGTGACCTTACAGCTAAAACTGAACATAACATCTGGCCTGAGAGCAATGATTTTTCACCACTTGAACTGAGATATTGTTTAAAGAGAAGTTAAAATTGACACTTTGTAATATAGGGAAGTTACCGTCCCCCTTTCCGATAAATAATTTGTTCAAAGGCCTGAGTCTGGATTCACTGCACATCCCAAAAAGCTGATTCTTAGAACAAGCAATTCCTTTGGGGTCTAAAATGCACACTGGATTCTGACTCAGTTGGAATAAGCGTATTTCGAGCAGGAAAGAAATTGAATTAGCTCAGTTTTGAGGCACACACAATCAGAGAAGTAAAAGCAAATACATAGTATAATTTTATTACAAGTGAAATTTACGGTCAGTTACAAGAATTACAGAGAAAGATGCTGACAACTGAGTTATCTATTTTATGGATGCACTACATGGCCCTCCTGCCTTCTGCAAAACTCCTTTCCAGTACACCTAAATTTCTCTGGTTAATGTCCTATCTACATCAGATGGTGATAAAAATGTATTTGGGGGCTCTTGCACTGGAAGCAATTTTTTTTGCTCCATATTTATTCCAGTAATAAAAGGAGAAAAACCCCCACCACCTTTAGGTGACTGTTTTAGGAAGCACCTTTAGATCTGACCTATGATGGAGAAACACTATTTCATGTGATAAGGAATACTAACATTTCTCTTTAACATATGGTAATACTACATACAGAATTAATATAATACAGTAAGGATCACTGTTACATTTTTGAATGCTGAGTTAATTCATATGCCTGAGCAGCTGAGAAGCGTAGAGGAAAATTGCCACTGGGCTCCGTGGTACAGCTATGTGCACACTGTACACATCTCCTGCAGTCCTGATTAGTGTTGGCCAACCAACCATTATAATACTTGAGGTAATGGAGGCTCTGTGATTTGGATGAAGAGAATGGGCATGAGAAGTAGAACAAGCTCTGGCTTTAAGTCAGTGGGGAGCTCACACTTTGTAGGGAACAAGAATAATAATGTATTTGTTCAGTTTTCACAAATAATGTCACCTCCAAATGATGACACAAATAACGTCACCTCCAAATCATGTTCACTGTCAGGACAACTCATGAGACCTATTCCAAGAACTACTGAAAACACACACAATACCAAGATTTGAGAAAGTCTTGTTTTTTCTGGTCCATGAAACTTTTCCTTTGCCAAAGAGAGTTTGGCTAAACACTGACTGTATGCTTACAGCTGCAGGAGGGAGGCAGAATGAGATGCAGTTTCAAAAGTCCTTGCAATAGCGAGTAATAAAATCACAGATTATATTTAATCCAAATATTACACATACATAATGGATTACTCTAGTTCACTTAAGATCCGTTAGGAAAGAGGCCACTGAGCCATTGTAACTGCTCTCTTCCCCCTAGCAGTGCCTCCCTTTTGAGGCATGTAGTAGCACAGACGATGTGTGCTATATAAAGGTGGGATTTGCTGAAAATCAAGAACATTCTGTTGTTAATGGGATTTAGAGGTTTTGGGTAATGCCATATGGGAAACCCATGTGCATTCGTTACAGAGTTACGAGGACTCTATAAGCAATACTGGTAGGATAAAGTAACAAGTAGTGGTATGTAGTTCTATCTATTTATTTGTTTGTTTATTTACTTTACATAAACTCTCTTAAAAACATTTGGGGGTAATGTTTTGCCTTCAGACATCTCTGCTTACAAGTATGAATCAATAAAACAGCTCACAAACTTAAGAAAGAAGACACCTGGTAATTTGCCAGGTAATATATCTAGTGCCATGCAGTTATGTTTTCATCGATCCACTCCATGTACTCTGTCTAGAATTTCCCATTTAGTCATATTTCTCCCTAGAGCTTGTTTATAGCCCAAATTTATTTAATTTTTACGTAATGTTTCCCGAAATAAATAAACTGCGCCCTTCAACTCTCCCTTGCAGTCAATTATGTTAACTAGGACAGCTATTCTTTGGACATTTTATAAGACACTGAAACTCTCATCTGAACTAGGCCACTAACTAATTGCTATGCACAGGCAACAACGCCACATTATTTCTGAAACCCTGTCATCGTTGTCCTGTAACTGCAAATCCATATTAATGGTGAATTACCTTGTGTGTGACCACTTTAAATGAGAAAATCTGCTGTCTAAACAAAGCCTCTGTTACTTCCTTTCTTTGGCACAATAGAAAGTAACATTAGACATTTTTAAAAATTCAGCTCAGAAGAAATAATCTTAACTTTGTGAAAGGACATAGTGCTGTTAGGAAAATATTGTCAAAACTCAAAATGACCAGGTTAGTTCGTCTTCAAAATATTGTCTTACAAATACAGCATCCTTTTGGGGTTTTTTTGGTATGGGAAGTTATTGTTATCTGGATAAGAATATTTGTTAGATGCTTATTGGTCTCATATGAAGAATTTATGGTATTAAAGGTATACTATCCAGACCTTTGAAGGCCCCTGTAGAGCTGTATAGAAGGATCCTTTGGATGACAAGGTAAACAGATCTATCAGTGAATAAATTCATGGGACATCATCCAATACTACCTGAGTAATTACAAGGGGACAATTACCTTAAAATGCTCTTCTTTATGTTCTAGTGAATTGTGAGCTCATGAGCCTTACTCAGGTGTCCTCTTTTAGTTGCTAAAGTTGGTAAAATGATAAACAGGATGGGCAGAGAATGGATTTGGGTGTGTTGGTCAACAAGAAGCTCAACGTGACCCAGCAATGCGCACTTGCAGCCAAGACAGCCAAGCACATCCTAGGCTGAATCACAAGTAGTGTGGCCAGTGGGTCAAGGGAGGTGATACTCCCCCTTCTACTCTGCTCTTGTGAGACCCCACCTGGAGAACTGTGCCTAGCTCTGAGGCTCCAACATAAGAAGGACATGGACTTGTTGGAGTGAGTCCAAAGGAGGGCCACGAAGATAATCAGAGGGCTGGAGCACCTTTGCTATGAAGACAGGCTGAGAGAGTTGGGATTGTTCAGCCTGGAGAAGAGAAAGCTCTGGGGAAAATTTATTGCAGCCTTCCAGTACCTAAAGGGGCCCACAAGGAAGATAGAGAGGGACTTCTTACTAGGCCATGTAGTAATAGGAAAAGGGGGAATGGCTTCAAGCTGAATTCTTTGAGGTTTAGATTAGACATTAGGAAGAAGTTTTTCTCTATGAGAGTGGTGAGGCACTTCACAGTATAGATAAGGTTGGAAAGGACCTTGACGATCATCTAGTCCAACCTATAATCCAACTAACCTATCACCCACATTTAGATCATATCACTCACTTGAACAGGTTACCCAGAGAACCTGCAGATGCCCCATCCCTGGAAGTGTAAAAGGCCAGGTTGCATGTGGCAAGTACTGCCTCATCCTTCTTCCCTGCTGATTCAGCTGATTTTAACTTTTAATTGGTCTTGTCTAAATGATTTGTACATAAAAACCCTAGACACAGTTGGAATCTCATGCACTAAGCCTCACGTGCTTTGGCAAGTGAACTATGTCTAAAGGACCCCACACAGTTCCCTTTGCATAAGTAAGGGTTTCTGATGAGCTAGGAATTGTCTTTCAGCTTCTGCCAACATTTTTGTCAGGTTTGTTTTTAACATTGCTAATGACTGGGGAAACAAAACAGAGTTTGTAGAACAATCTCCAAAATATTTATGGTAATTAGCAGGTGGAAAAGAAAAAGCCCTTCACAGTCTCCAGTGTACAGGAAAAGAAGTAGTTAAAAGAGGAAGATTTCTAAGCATGCTTTGTCTGTTGCTAAACTGTTAAAATTACTGTGCCAGACATAACCATGGAAGCAAACAATGGAAGTGCTTCACTAGTATGTACTATTCCAAAATTATCCTAAAGGTGTTGAAGTTGTTTGAAATTATGTCTGTAATTGGCAGAGTTGAAAGAATTCCCCCTCTTTTTATAAACAATGGAAAGATTCTTGCAGATTTTCCACTCTTATTGCTGGAACAAAGATCTGATAGAGTAATTCAAGTGAAAATTCTGTTTGGGGCCTTTTTCTAAATCCTATTATTCCTAGCAAGACAGTGAACTCCCAGTATTAAGACACAAATCATACTATAAAGCCATAGTAATTTAATTTTGGCATTGAATAATCTTCAGCTCTGAATTCATTGTTAGTGCAACAGAAAGGAAGCCAAGAAATATTTGTTCTGAGACAGTTGACCAAACTGTCTGAAACCTTTTAATTCTAGTAATCTGAAACATTCTTCCAAATCATATCTCTAAAATATTTGAGATGGAAATAAGTGTGCACATCTAAATTTCTACAACTATGTGCAGTGTTAAATATAGGCATTTGCGTTAGGGATAAAAAGATAACACTATCAAGATTTCCTGTCTTTCAGATAAGCAGGCTTGGGAATCTCGAAATATTTTACATTCCTCATCAACAGCCAATTCAGGAAATTAATTTCAAAGGGTATTTCAAGGCAGCTTTACTTGAAACATTCTGTACAGTTTGAAGAGAAAGAATATGATTTTTCATGCCTTTATGTATGTTATTTAAATCACTCCAGAGTGTCTGTATATTCAAAATAGATCCATTTTAGATCACCTTTGAAATCTATTACTGCTCACATTACTTCTGTTCTTGTGGGATTAAGAGACAAGAAATTATTAGTTAGGCCTCTACAGGTTGTTGTGGCGTGGTTTTTTCTCAATTTTGTTTTTAGAAACAGAAAAATTCTTATGAAAATGCGCTATTTGGACAAACACTGAAAAAAAAGGGTTGGATTCTTACTTTTAGCATTATCTAATCCCCTTGAATTATAAATACAGACAGGATAACTTCTGAGAACATGCTGCACTGTGGCATACGTACTTTATTATAATCTAGTTTGTGCTAGATTTACTGTAATAACAAGGCCATGGTCTACAAGTCAAAATGTTGGCACTGGGATGTGGGAGAAGTCAATTCTCATTCTACCCCAGGCATATTGTGAAGCACAAATGACTGGCTAAGTAGGCATGCAACTACTGCTATGTGTCTCTTCCTAATTTATATCTGACTTGAGAGCTGATGGGAGTTCTTACGGTAGCCTGCATGTACAGAAATTCTCCAACGGTGCTTCAATACACCGAACAATATGTATTGGCCAGGTACAACTTTTTTCCTGTGATATCTGGACTATTTATTTAATGTCAACTAATAGAAAGTGCAACAGGCATTCCTAGTGGTTTATTGATTTATATATATACTATGTATGTGTTATCCTGAAATAATTTTAATATTCTACGAATCCAGCACTGGATTCCAAAATCGTGGAGTCTTAACATATTTTCCAATAGTTGTTGAAGTTCAACAGTTTAATTAGTTTTAATGCATGTGGGATAAAACCCATAGCAGAAAGGGATAAAGTGTGAGGAGTATGAAGACAGTTTTGAGTAAAAATTCCACTGGCCAAACAGATATATGCCTAAGTAGAAAGAGAGACAGAAATTGAAAAGTAAGATAAAAGAAAGTTGGTGAATTCATGAGGAGGAACAGCCTTTTGTGGCTGTAATGAGATACTTGCAGAAATGCCTGCATGTTTAGAGAATTTGCTACTCTCAGTGACGTACCACCCACAGAATCATGTAACAGTTCAGGTTAGAAAAGATGCCTGAAGTTCATCTGGCCCAACCTCCTACTCATAACAAGTTGAACTTCAAAACTTGATTGCTCAGGGCCTTGTCAAATTTTGAAAAGCTCCAGGAATGAAACTCCTTGACCTCTCTTGGCTGTCTGCTCCAGTGCTCACCACCCTTCTGCTGGAAAATGTCATGCTTAAGCCCAACTGGATGTTCTCTGGATTTACGCTGCTACTGCTGCCTCTTGGCACTGTACTCTTCATCTGTGACAAGAGCCTGGTTCTGCCTGCTCCATACCTGTCTGCCATGCCAGGCTGTGGCAGGGACCAGAGGCTCCCTGTGTGGGCCAGCATAGCAGGCAAGGTCTCACCAGCCAGGGCTCTTCCCATCACCCACCCTGAAGAAGGAGAGCAGGCTGGGGGCAGCCAAGGGCAGCCGCCTGCTGAGGCTGGTCTGAGATTGAGCTGAGGTGAAGCAGGGTCAGGCCTGGTGAGGGTAACCAGGGTCACAGGTCCTGTGATTGCTGAGTGACTCCACAGTGACAAGGCCACTGAAGCCAGGCTGGGAAGTCAGCCTGCAGGTGGTCAGGGTCCAGGACAGCAGGGCCCATGGCCAGGCACAAGCAGGGCCATGATCGATGGCCCCAAGGGTTGATACATGGTGCTGAACCATGGCCAGGGTGGGTGGGAGCCCCGGGAGTGTGAGCAGGGACAGGCAGGGATGGAAGTGATTTAAGAGTGGGCATTTCAAAGTTACCATTACATTCTTAACTCCAGAATTGCATTGTCCAGTTTAAAGTAAAATTGTTTTGAAATCTACCTTTTTGTTATGAACACTCTTGGATAATAAGAAAAAAATCAGACTCAAATAACTTCATACTGTTTATACTGTTTAATTTTTTCTTTTCCTTCAGCCTAACTACAAACATGTTGCAACAATAAAAAAAATTCAAATACCAAGCACAAGTCAGGATTCCTAACACTACTGTAAAATGTTTATGTTATAGTCTTTAAAAGTACTTCAATTCTGTTTTTAAATTATTGGGATAATTACCTTTTTTAAAGCTTGTGTCCCTTCCAAACTTGACTTGATATGGCCAACTGAATGAACAAATTTATAACCCAATACAAATTTAAAACTCAATAAACAAATGCATAGAAACAAATGTTTCTATAAATTCATTAGCAAGGAGTCGAGGACTAAGGAGCATCTCCAGCCTATATCCAGTCACCATCCCTGGAGGTATTTAAAAGCTGTGTAGGTGTGTCACTTAGGGACATGGTTTAGTGTTGGACTTGGCAGTGCTGAGTCAACAGTTGGACAGAAAAGGAAACGGGGTTACACCAGATCGCAAACCCAGCAGAAGTTAACAGTGTTGCACTATTGCAAAAAAAAATCAAACATTGTGCTAAGCAGTATAAGGGCAATTGCCCTGGGTAAAATATGTGAAGTGCAGCCCTCTATTGATTTAGGTCTCATTAGATCTTGGCTGGAATACCATGATCCACTGTGAGCACCCAACAGTTACCATCAGTTGGTCAACATATCGGCTACAGTCCTTCAGGGGTGAGTCAGACATGACATCTGAGTATCACCCTAAAAAAAGTAGTTAATTGGATGTTTACATCAGGACACAGTTCCCTTTCTCCAAACTGGTAGCCCTAGAAGCTAAACCCTCCCCATTGTCACAGCAGCATATGGAGCTCCCAAACTCAGAAGTGGTTCAAGGGAGTCCAAATCCTTTGGTCAGTACTAGCCTAATACAAGGATATTTCCCAAGTTCTATTCTTAAATATTTAAGCAGAGTGAGTCATCTTAATTAGCTATCGCAGCAAGGAAGAAATATGTTTTCCTATACTTACCCCTCCATACTATTGGCTTGACAAAGCAGGTTGTCAAATCTCATTTACTGAAGCTTTTTAACACTAGGCTGAGATACAAAGGTACACTAGATGGGCAATCATCCTGGTTTGGGCTGAGATGGAGTGAATTTTCTTCCTAGTAGCTGGTACAGTACTGCATTTTGAATTTAGTAGAAGAATCATGACAAGATTCATAGACAAGAATCATGTTGATAACACCCTGATGTTTCAGTTGTTGCTCTTCAGTACTTGCCCTAAATCAAGGAAATTTCTTTTTTTCATGCTCTGCCAAAAAGGAGACACACAAGAAGCCATGAGGGAGCATGGCCAGGACAGCTGACCTAAACTTGCCAAAGGAATATTCCATACCATAGAGTGTCATCCCAAGTACATCAGCTGAGAGGCGTTGACCAGTTGCTACTCGGGGGCAGGCTGGGCTTTGGTCAGCAGGTGGTGAGCAACTGTCTTGTGCATCACTTGGTTTTCTTGGGCTTTATTCCTCTTTTTGTTACTTGCCTTTGAATGACTATTACTATGTTATATGTAGTATTTTACTTTGATTATCAATCTGTTCTTATGTCAACCCATGGGGTTTACTTTTTTCCAAGTCTCTTCCCCATTCCACCAGTTCAGGGCAGGATAGGGAGTGAGGGCGCAACTGCATAGTACTTAGTAGCTGGCAGGGGTTGAATCACACCACTAACATTCCTTCTACTATTTTTTCTTCTCTAGGACTATTTCAGGTAGACCTTTTCATATATCCTTAGTACATCTGAGCTGAGGAGATTTGAGAGAGACAAGAATTACAGAAGGTAGGAGGAAACCATAAGTACTTAAGAAAAGTCATGAGTAGGGTTTTTAAAAGTGTACCATATAGAAACCACTTGAGAAAAAGAATTAAGTGTCTGTTGGGAGGGCAAAGGCACTGTATTTTCTGTGAGAAACAGGTTGATAACGTACGATGCTCACTAACAGTCTGAATGTGGGCTAACATTTATAAAAATACCTGTATCACATACACAGCCATTACAAATAATCTGGCTGCTTACAAAGGTTTTATTTATAGTCCTGTAATCCAGCCTTATTATGCAATACAGTCCTCTTTTGGAATAATGACCTCTGACTGCAGATGTAACTTCTGAACATTACTCCTTTGGACCATTTTAAACTATTTTTGCAGATCAAATATTGTGAGGTCCTGGAAGAGCCATTCTAAAATTTCTTTTGCTCAAAGATTCTCTGCAAATGCAATACAAATACACAACATAATTTTCATGAGGGTAGAAAGACTAGGAAGAAAAGCAATCCCTAGCAGCAGATTCAGACAAATAAAACCCTACTAATCCCATTACATGGCAAAATGTTCCAGGCCTTATGTGGAAGACTTCTACAGGAGACATCACTCTTTCTTGTTTCTTTAGTCTTCTTGAGCAATTCTTACAACTAATTCACCTCAACAGATATTTATGGTTTAGTTTTTATTAATGTTTGAACATAACAAACAGAAATAGATTGTATAAAATTTTAGGAAGATAAGGAGAAGCAAATTTTGTACTTAAAACTGAGTAGCAAATGGTTTCTGAAGTCTGATTACATAAAAAATATGTATATATATCTCAGTGAACTTTCACTTTAATTAGCTGTTTCATTACATACCTTTTATAACTGGGGCACAGCGAGTCAGGACAAGTGCTTAGTAGGGGTCAGACCTCTGAGCAGGTACCCACGGTAATTGTAGTGACTTTTGCCATAAATCATAGAGGGTTTTTTATAAACAGTGTTACAATGTGAAGATCAAAATTTTATCGGTACACATTGCTCTCAGACAAAATACTGCATGAGGTTAGCATTCTATCGGAATGGTTCAGTATACTCACAAGCAAAGGAAAAAGGATGTTTCTGTGTTGCTGTTCAATTTTGTAACTAAGAAAGACTTGAAATGCTACCCCCATATTCCTAAAGGTAATATTCTAGACTTGAGTGGGTAAGGAAGTATTCAGCTATCCAGACAAATCCAAGGAAGGATGGATAACTAAACCAGAAAGACTCCTAGTTTAAAGTTTTGCTCTCCATACTACTGAGATGATGGAGCAAGGGCGAAGTTTATTTACTGAATTTTCTGATGATTTGCAAATCAAATTTCCAGAAATAGAGACTTGGAACTCTTATAACTTTCCTTTGTTAGTTAACTACAAATAAACTTTTTGGAGCTACCTAACAGGAAAATCAGGAAAGACCAGATTCTGTGGGAGTCTTTTTTAATAAAATATTCAGCAGTAATATGGATACGAGGCCTACGGAATAAATGTGAAGAGGTAGGTTTGAAAGTGATGCAGAATTTTGATCTGCTTGTTGACTGACAACAGAAATCAAACCCTTCTAAATTAATCTTCTAGTCACGCATTTCAAGCTGCATCATTTCTCCAGTATGCAGATTTGTACGGAAATTATTTTTGCACACATACATGAATAAAGGCACAGCCCATACAGTACACAACAGGCTGTATGCAAAGACTTTCAGAACATATTGCAAACAAATGTTCGGGCTAGCGGTAGAAAGCAGCGGAACACCTGCTCTGCCCCAGTGCTCCCCATCCTGACCAGGCACAGCCCCGACCACCACAGCTGATGACATGAAACACGTGCTCCTGACTGAACGAAGCTATGCAGCCCTTCCCCTTCGGGAAAGATTGGATTTCACGGCCATTTAAATAGCAGAAGGAAAGTGAAACTCGGCCGTCGTTCAGAGGCCCAGCTCCTGCGTGCGGCTCATCTCGGGGTCCCGGCCGAGCGGTGCCTTCCCCGCTGGGTACCGCCAGCTCCTGAGACGAGGGAGAACCACGGCTGCGACTCCCCTTCAGCAGGTGATCAAAGACCGGTCTGCTTGTCCGGGCGGTCCGGAGGGGCTGTCTGCAGCGCTGAAGGGCAGGGCAGGCCGCCTCCCCTCCCCTGCACCTCCGCAGGGGCAGTGCTGCGAGTCCGCCCCCTGCGCTGCCCCCTTCGCACCTGGGTGTGCGCGGAGCCGCCGGTGACTCAGCGCTGCCCCGCTGACCCTCTCCCGGCGGCGGCGTCTCGCCGCGGCTCTGCCCCCTCCCTCCCTCTCTGCCTCCCTCCCTCTCTCCCTCCCTCCCGGCAGGATCACCCCACCCCGCCGGGCGGTCACCTCAGCAGGAGGAGCCGCCGCTTCGCCTCTGCTCCCGCAGCGACCTGACGGCAGCGATCCCCGCCGCGCCATGCAAGCAGGGAAGGCAGCCGAGAACAGGCGGGACGCCGGCCGGCCCCTGCAGCTCACCATGAAGAGGGGCTACGAGGTGCTCCGCGACCCCCACCTCAACAAGGTAGGGGCGGGCAGGGCAGGTGAGGCAGGGAAGGCGGCAGCCCCGGCGGGTGGCGGACGATGGTCCCGGGCGCTCCTTGCGGAGCCGGAGCCGCTACGGGCCGGGCAGGGCCGCCTGTCACCGCCACCTGTCACAGCCGAGCGGCCGGGCCGGGGGCAGCGGCACTTCCTGCGCTCCCGGCGCCGCTTCCTCTTCCTTCGGGGGGCGGCCCGTCCGCCCCGGCCCCTCGGTGTCCCCGGGGGAGGAGGAGGATGCTGAAAGTTAAGCCGCTCTGATGCGAGTTCCTGCTGCCGTGCTTGGGTTTTCCTGGTACCCCCCCTGCTTTTCCAACCCTCTTTCCCATTCCTCGTTTTCCTGCGGGCAAACCTGGCTATTCGTGCTGTCCAACCTTTTTTTTCCCGTGGCAGGTGGAAAATGCGTTTTATCGCCCCTGTTCCTCTTGGAGCTGTAAAATGCAACTGCAGTTTCCTCCCTGCTCTGCATCAGAGGATGCAGAGAGCTTTTCTGAGAGATGCCGTAGCACCGCAAAACATTTTTGTCACATCTCTCCAATTTGCTTGAGTCATAATTCAGCTTGATAAAACCTTCTAAACATGTAAAGCTAATCTCGAAAAAATAAGACCTGAGTAGGTAAGTGTTTGCACATCTGATAAAGATGCAAAGTTCAAACAGTAAAATACATAGTTAAATTGGTGTGACAAGTCTTGAACTTGCTGCCAAAATGAAAAGTAGATAAAGGTAGATGATAAACCACACCCAGCACATGAAGCTTTAGTCAGGTGTTTAGCCCCAAATTTCATCTTTCATGCTGCCTGATGCTCTGACTTGTACATCTGCATTGGAATGCATACACAGTCAGTTTGCTTAGTGCTGAGTTGGATAGCTTGACACAAACTATGTCTCTGGTTTTACTGGAGAGGTTGACTCATCACTGAAAGCTCCATGTATTTGTTAAATGAATAGTGCTTTTATTAGTTTTGGTGCTTTACTACAAAGTTTCGTTAGAGGCTGTCTCATGTCTCTGTGTGTGTGTGTGTGTAGGCCTCAGAAGGTCTCCTGAGGTAAGGTTAAAGGAAAATTAACCAAAATATGAAACTCCCTAAAAGAAACCAAGGAGAACTGTTTTGCTTGGGGTTGCTTTTAAGCAGCTGTATTATTCGCAGAAAGAAGCCGATTCTGCTTAACCCAGCAGACAACCCACCTGGTTTTAAGAAATAAAATGGTACTTATTCTAAATGCTTATTTAGCATATTATTCTAAAATGCTTAGACTAAAGAGCAGTCAGAGGCAGACTCATTGCTACCTTTTTCCTCTCCCAGGTCATACATCTTGCCTTTGAACAGTTTGCCTCAAGGATGGGTCATCACAAATTAAATGCTAAAGAGGGAGGGGTTTGCTTGATTTTAAGTTACAGAATATTCTGAGTTGGAAGGGACCTACAAGGATCCCCAAGTCTAGCTCTTAATGAATGGCCCATATGGGGGTTGAAGCCCCAACCTTGGTGGGTTAGCTCCATGCCCTTCCTAGATTAGACTTCATACTTTCACGACCTCTAAGCTGTGGTATAGCACATATGCACTGTAGAGAAGAGAAGCAGGAAAAAAAGTTGTTCCATTCCTGTGAACCACATCCACCCAGTGAAGAGAATTTGGTGTTAGAAATGTTCAGCTGAAAAATCTGATCTTCGTGCCTGTGAGGAAAGTCTGGTCCTGGCCTGGTGAAGAATAGGTAATTCAGTTTTCTGACTGAGGCAGGTGACTTGTAGGTGTGGATGCATTACACCCAAATAAATACATAGACCACATCTACTTTATTGCTGTATATGTGCACTAAATTCAAATATGTTGAGGTCTGCTAAAATGGTTGTTACTATGGTAAATTGTAGCCTGCCTGCATGGGTGGAAGCTGGTACTCTGTTCACTTTCTGTTGCCAGGGCTATTAAACAAACATGAAGTTGCTAAGAATTCAATTTGAATTAGATAAAGTATATCTTTTAATGATTCTAAAGTACAGGAATTGTTTGCAGTACTGCAAGATGCCAGAACTTTCTGCTATCTCCTGGGCTCTGTCAAGGAGTTGCAGTTTCTCAGGATCAGCACTTTCTTGTGGATATGGTGCCAGTTTTAATAGTTCTATTTGCACATACTTGGTCTGTAAGGGCTAAATTATATTATCTAGCAGTGACTCAGAAAAAGAAGTCAAATTATGTTTTTGGAGTCTCTTCAGACAGATGGCCTGTCAAGCAGGTAAAAATGAAGTATGCTGCAATATGTGGAAGCTTGGGGCTTGCATCCTCAAAGAAGCTGAAAATTTCACATGGAACCGTTTATATTTGGATGTCTTTAAAATAGATGTAAGAAGAAATAAGTGGTAGATTTAAAAAAGAAAAAATCCAAAGCCCCAAACCCTGTCTCCATTTAGATACTCCACTCATCCAACAATAAAGCTGGATTTCTGCATTCTTGTATATTGCTTTTTGTACTTAACCCTGATGGCTGCTGAGTGGTAAGAGAAAAGCCTGTGGCAACTCCAGCGTGAGCACTCAAATTTCTTCTTTTCTACTTGGACTCTACATCTACTTGGATGGCAAAATTTCTAGAACATACTAAGCACTGAATTACATTGATGCACTGTCATTCTTAATTCCTTTCCCTTTTACTTTGTTAATACACAAGCATGTACAAACTTTACTTTTTAAGGGGAAAAGCATAATAAAACATGTTTGGTTTTGTGGTTATTTGTTTATTTTCCCCCCACACTAAAGCTTTTTGTGTCACTGAGTGGTTTGTGTAATCTCAGCAGCAGTGCTACATCAAAAATCAGGTATAGTAGATGGTAACACACTGAATTTAATTACTTGAAGATGTGTGCTCAGTCTATGGACGATAATTGGGATTCAATTTATTATCTGAAATGTTAGGTCCTTACTGTTTGAAAGTGTATTTAGTGGCTTTTTTGATAGTTGTCTTTTTCCCTCAGGCAGCTAAAACACATTGTAACTAGCAATTACAAATAAAACAAACATAGTTTCACTTCCGTCCACTGGCGTAGATTCAATGAGAAACCTTAAAGCTCTTTAAGCTGATGAGCTGTAAAAGTGTGAAAGTTTGCTTGTTCTATCCCTATCATAAATCTCATTTCATCCAATGTACAAGTTTACAAATTTAAAGCACATGAATTGTTTGCCCTGTCACCTTTTTTTTTTTTCCTTTTAATATTTGAAGAAATCATAGTTTTCCATGAGCTGCTTATTTTCAAAATCTCAGTCTGAAGGTATACAAACATACATTTAAGTATGAAACTTTGCCAATATTTGCCAAGTCTAAACACTTCCCTGATAGGGCAACTTTGCCATTGGGGAAGTACTTTGCTTCCAGTCTGCTTTTGTATAGTTGCAGAACAATTAATTGAGCAGTAAATAAGTGAGTCTATTGAATCTCAGTGCCAGAGGGCTCTTTCCTGGCCCCAGATGCTTAATTTTAACCCCTGTCTTAACTGGCTGCTCTCCTCATTGCTGAATGTAGTCTGCTTATAACCTGTTGATGCCTCTTTTTTTCTTTCCCTTTATTCTAGTAATTTCTGAACAGACTGTCCACTAGAGCTGCTAAATATTTGAGAGTACCCAATGTCCATCCCACCTGCAATGGTGATTTTGTTATATCCTTACATCTCACATATGTGCCCCTGGAACTTAGCATGTTCTCGACTGAGCTGTGACATTAGTTGTTGGCTTGAGGTGACTGTCAGTGCATTGATTCACTATGGAATTTCCTATATAAGAACCATACTGGAACAGACCAAAGGTCCATTTATCCCAATGTCTTATTTCTAACAGCAGCCAAAATGGATCCCACAGGAGACAAAAGACTGAATGATGCCTCCAGTGAATAAACAATTCCAGGCTGAGGTCCTCTGAAGTGGCCAGTGCTGAGTGTTGCTTTTGCCTTTGCCATCGATAGCTATTCTGAGAAGAAAGTTTATTAAATTGGGGATGGAGAAGGAAAGCACTCCTTAAATGTCGTATTAGAAGTATCTATACTAATTTGTAAAATAGGTTTTCTGGTGATTACATTGTATTACAAGTGATGACTTCACATTACATGTTAATAAGTTTGATAATGTTTTTTAGATGGGAAGATTGTCAGCTCCATGTGAAAGCAAAGTAAAGACATGATTCGAGGAATTTTTTTTTTAATTATAGTCTCTTATCACTCTCACTGTTTTCAACTTTCTTTTACTTTATGCCCTTTAAAACTTTATACTTTTTAACAGTAGTAGTTCTCGGTTCTGTCACTATGATATTATCTAGCAGAGCTGTTCTGGTCTTGATAGGGATAAGCACATGTGATTTTTATGTTCTTTGACAAGGGTACGTGGTATAGTGGTTATGGTAGCAAAAAAGTCAGATCAGTCTGGTCTTTGAAACTTTTTGAATGAACTTGTATCAATTTTGCCTGTGTGTTTAGTGAACATTGCATTTTTGATCTGTTACTGTGACCTTCAACACTGGAATTGCAGTTCTGTGGAATGGCAGCCTAAAATGGGAGCTTCTTCAAGTGTGAGATTGTACCAGAACTGTTTGCTTTTCAACAATCAGGACCATAAGCTGCAGACTGGCAGCGGTGAAGCCATCGTGTTTGTTTGGGTTTTGGGCAAGGGCAAAAGCTCAGCAGTGACTCACCAACGGGTACCATGGGGCTGGATGTGGAAGTTGTCGCAGTGGCAGTATATTCTTCCATCTTGTAGTCAGCTTCCTGAGGTGTGAGGAAGCAGTTGTGATGCAGGATGTCTTTTGTGTGAGTGCTTTTATGTACAATATGTGTAAGGGGCATTAAAAATCAATTCTGCACTGTTTTGCATGTTTATTACTTTAAGGCAGGTATTTTCCTACATAGTGTTAATAATGAAAATGTGTTGGAAAAAGCATAAAGTATTTCCACCAGATTACTTTACCACTGTCTTCTGTTTCATGTATACAGTTAACAATGTTCATTGCCTCCAATGCTTTGCTCTTGATCTAGTAGGTAAGTTGCTCTGGTTGGTGATATTCTTTTCTTCCTATTGGCCTCTAATTCTTTGCTTGCAGTTATGAAAAAGAGTGCTGAGACAGCGAGTTGGGAACAAAGTTCTGTGACTTGAATTAAAAGCAAATAAAATGAAGGAGGAAAAGTTAGGCAGTAAGCTGTAAAGGAGTAATAGCAACTGAATAGTGGGATGAGTTGTCACAGGAAGCTGAAACCTAGAACTGTTTTGCCACTTTTCAGTTTTGTACTTTTTTTGTGAATTTCAGTATTTTAACACAAAATAGATCTTTTTACTTTCAGCTGAGGAATCCTGTATCTGTTGGTTACAAATACATACTATTTGAATAGAAACTTTAATCCTGGCACAGTGTACCTTGTGAGCACGCTCTGTGTATGAGATGCTGGCCACAGAAATTGAGTGTTGCTTTTTAAATCTTCCTGATGGTAAGATACTGATAATAACAATAAATATAATAAGAGCTCATTGAGAGATTGTACTTCCATCTGCGTAAAATAAACCAGAAAGAGTATTTGTGCTTTCTGCAGAAAGCATATCTTGGAGTACAGAAGTTCTTATTTTGCTTTCTGTACTTTATGTATCAAACTGTCTGAAAAAAACCAGAAGCTGCAGGTCTGGGAGGCACAAGGTTCTCTCCCTCAGCCCTACTTCCCTCTTGGAGGGGAGGAGGAAAAGAAATATGACAACAATAAGAAAAGAAATGTGACAACAAGGTTTCCCATTAACACAGGGCTCCAGGTTAAAATGTGCCATCTTTGCTTTGTCATACTTTTCCTTTCCTTCCTTTCCTGCTTGGATGAGCTGTGTAAGACGTGCTTTTGGCTGCTGTTGCCGAGGCCCATAGGAGTTAATGCAGAGTTTCCTGCTGAAGATCTCATTGCTCCAAGCTCTGATGTCTAAGTGTCCCATTGCAGTTGTGTTAAATATATTACTGACAGAGATCCGAAAGAGAGTATTAATACGCTTCAATTAGGTCCTTCAGTTAGTTTTTTCCAGTTTATATTTGAGAACTTTACAATGGAACAGCTGTTTCGAAGAAGTGTCAAATGCAGCATTTACTGGAAGATATGATTCTGAGACTTTGGCCACAGGAGCCAGTGGTTTGTCCTTCCTGCTAATCTGAAGAGCTCTTGTAAGGTGTCATTTGTGCTCCCTGGCAGAAACAAATGTGTGGTGGTTGCCTGAGTACTCTGTGGCACTTTATGGCTGGAAGAGTAGCATGGAAAAGGCAGAAAAGAACAGAAGTTAACCCTTAGTACTTGCAGTTCCTCACTCACGGATTCATTTCTTCATAGGCTGATTTCCCTGCGATAGCGGAAGCCTGTTCCGTGGGCATTCATAAATGCGCCCGTGCCAACTGACGCTTCTAAATATTCAAAGATAGACAGCCATGAATATGCAGATTAGCCCCACCCACCGCACCACCGCATGGATTGCTAGCCCGCCCATGCTGTCCAGAGTGGCAGGGCTGCACTCTGAACCCCACCAGTGCCACCCGGAGTGGCAGTGCTGTGCTTTGGCCTCCCTTCCTCCCCTCCAGTGCTGCCTGGAGCAGTGGGGCTGTGCTCTACCCCTACCCACGCACCACCCAGAGCCATAGGACTGCGCTCTGCCACCCCCCAAGCCCCCCAGTGGAGTGGTCTCATTGGCAAAGACTACCTCGCCGTCCCTATCAGCCATGACTGGAATTCTTGATGCCTTCCCCCAATCCCCCTGCTCAGAACCCTGGCCCCAGACGCTGAAAGCAGGGCCACAGCGCTGCGAACATCTGTGCCAGGGAGGGAAGTACTCTCCGCGGTGGCTCCTCAGCCCGCTGCAGAAACCCAGGACTCACTGTGGCGGCAGCGTGGCTGCAAGAACCCCTCCCTCCCCATTCCTGGGGACTCTCTGGGCAGGGACAGGACAGAGAAGACCCCTTTCACTCTCCTGACCAGTCACATGGCACAAGGAGCTTCCAGGAACTCCCTACAGCTGTTCCAGAGCTGAGGGGGTGGGACAATGGGCAGGGCATATTTGCACATTA
Organism: Pitta sordida; assembly: GCA_013390025.1. Taxonomy (NCBI): domain Eukaryota; kingdom Metazoa; phylum Chordata; class Aves; order Passeriformes; family Pittidae; genus Pitta; species Pitta sordida. Next base: position 58,203 of record WEKX01006303.1, on the reverse strand, counting down.
ATTAGCTTCCTATCATCATGCACAGAGGGGTTCACGAGGGGGTGGGGACACCCACAGTGCCGTGATAATCAATGGTTGACTGTCCCACCATTGATTTGTGTGCTCATTTAATGAGATTGGTTATGCCATGATTAAAAACAGTAATACAGTATGTCTCTAGTAGGCCATTAGTTAACTTTGTTTGAATGTCCTTGTCATTCATGTGGAGGGGCTTTCTCTGTATTTTGTACCTGGGCAGACCAGGCCAGGCCCGGCCCATGACTGGGGAGAGTTTTATGGAAATTATCTCTGTGTCTGGTTTAACACAACATCAAGGAGATGAATCTGGTATAGAAAAATGCAGTAGATTGTGGTAGGATTACCAATTTGTTTAAATGGTAGCCAAAGTTTTGTCCAGGAAAGCTGGAGATGAACATGAAACAGTAACCATGTGTCTGCAAGACTGGGATAGGTGGAATTTAGAATAAACTTCCTTATAGACTGGTAGAAGTAGTAAGACTACACATTAAATTGTAAGAGACCAGGCAAAGGCTTTGGTGTTTCCAAGTGTTTTACCTGACATAGAAATTCAAATACACATATTTAAATAAAGATGATGATGGTTCCTACTCAGAGGTGGAGGATGGATTTGGCTTGACACTAGAATGTTCTGCCTTAGCATTCAGGGAGAAGAGTATCATGCAAAGTCACCAGCACTGCTTCCTAGAAGGGCTTGCAGTCATGAAAAATCTGCCTTACTCAGTTGATATATTGAGGCCTGTTATTTATTTTGGGTGACCTATTCTCAATAGCTATGAATTGACTTGTGGTTCTTAAATTGCAACTGTGCAAGTTCTCTTTGGAATGAGCTATATATGCCCACCTTAAAAAAAACCCCCAATAAACAAAACCCCAAAACAACAACAAAACTCCCCCAACCCCCTTATCTAATAGGTACTTCAAGAAAATGTGAAAATAAATTGAATATTTTTTGTTAACATGTGCCCTATGCAGCCTGGATAGATTGAACTGTTATGTCAATCTCTTTTTACATTATCTTTCCCTTTCTCCTCTCAATAGTAAATTTATACCTTTAATTGAGAAGTAAATGATTGCTGTCATACATATTGAGACTCCATGAATTTCCAGTTTTGAAATATGTCTTTTTTTTTCTGGAGCCAGTGGTAGAATAATTATATGCTTTCAGAGAAATAAGAAATTTCTGTGTAGTTATGATTTGTTGGGCTATCATTATAACTAATTTTCTTGATTTCATGACTTGCAGCAAGACATTAGCAATTTTAAGACTCCTCAAAGGATTATCAGCCCATTTCAGATACCTCCAGGAGTCAGGACTGGCAGGATCTCCCAGCCATGGAGAGTCTAAGTATTGACCATAATCATAAATAAGCTCACGACTTTTATGAGGATGATAAACTGGTGTAGGAAGATATTAGGGAAAGACCTAAGAACTTGATTCTAACACCAGTTTTAGTGTAAACTGAGTGTATATGAATCCTGGAAGGATTCAAGAGGAGAAGCTTCTGCAAAACCTGCATGAAATCAGCCCTGGTGCATTAATCCTTCAAACTAATCCCTCCCCCCTCCTCCCTCCAAAACCCAACCCTTTGTCACTTGGAGAGTGTGAGATCCTTTAACCTCCACAGACTTCTGAAATTGATTCTGAGCAGCCCATTTAAAAAGAAATTATGAAATATGCACAGTTTGCAAGGTAAGTGGTTTTGGCTAGTCTGACTAATTTAATTAAAATTATGAGTATGTACTGTAGTATGTAATTTTGTGATCAATTAAATAGTCCAAATCTTTGGGTGATTTCAGAGAAAAAAATGCTGTGGGGAAAGCTAGTTTTGTTTCTATTAAAAACACATCTCTAAATTAATTTTGTATCAGAATTATTTACACATATGCCTCAATATAAATGATTTTAGTAGTTAATGAAGAATAGTCCCTAAATTGCACGCACAAGGAAACAAGTTTCAGTCTTAAGCTTTGCTAATGTAATTTGTTGCATAATTCCGGAAGCGAAAATCCTGACTTAGAATAAGGAGGTCACGAGGCACCCTGGAGGCAGTCCTTGCAGGCACTTTGTACTTAATGTTGAAATCAGTGTCTGTAGTTTACTTGGATACTGTTAAGTGTTTATTCCCGTGTGAAACACAATACTCTGAGGTTGTTTACAATGCAGAGGAAGCAGAGGAAGTGTGGGGTAAACACTTTTTATATACATAAATAATACATAATGTAGGACTGAAACCCCCCCCAATCTCTTATGGTCTGAATACATGTGGCTTTCAGCCAGACGTAGAAGTGTGTCAGCATGAGGTTGTCTGGTATAAGAGTTCAGCACATTCGTCAGTCTTAAAATATAAATGAGGCATAGAGCAACGATGCATTTTATTATTGCATATTTATGCCTAGGCTTTTACTTACTTTAGGGTTCAAGTAGCAACTATTACTGATTTCTGACTTAGTTATTAGAGGAAAAAAACCATTTTTCTAAGTTTAATATTAAACCAAAGTCACTGTTCTGTCTTTTCTTATCCCTCTTATCATTACAAGTGAGTTGAGAAATTGCAGACACTTTTGGTTCAATATAAGTTTGCTTGAATAGATGTAGTCTTGGGTCTTCTGTTAGTGTTTTAGAATAATCTGTCTTATTAATGGCTTATGTTTGTCTTTGGAAGAGAGCAGGTGTTATGAGGTATGAAATCATTTGATATCCAGTTCAGGTCAGATATCACAGATAGTTTGCTTTGTCTTGTCCCTTATGAGTGATAGTCTTTAAAGCTTGCTTATGGTGTGGAGATCGGATAGTTTAGAACCACTGCCCTGCATGAGAAGAACAAGAATTGTTTTGAAATACATACATACATAATTCCTTTTTCCACAAGAGTGAAACTAATTCTGGCTTTCTAATGACTGAGGAAAAAATAAGTCTTTGTCTTAAATCTGTCCTGGAGAGGAGTGCATAGTAGTGATTATCAAAAATGTTATAACATTTTCAATACTGGTATCTAACTGACTTACTGGATTTCTTTCTCCAGATACCTGACTTCAGAAAGCAGATTTACATGTGTGGGATGTATTTATGAAAGACACAGTAAAGCCTCTTTACCTCAATAGTAAGTTACTGCATACAGTAAGGCCTTGCTACTTTATGGTTCACCACTTGTGGATTCAATACATGGGTTTTTTTCCCCCCTGGCTTTACCAGCTTTACTGTATTTACTGTATTTACCAGAGACTACTATCTAGTTAAGCTAAAATTGATAGCTGTTAAAATGCAGTAGTTCATGAGCTGATGGCTGATTAAGTGTACGGATCTAAAAATCTTAAAAAGGACTTACAGGATTTTGTAGGACATTTTTGCCATTGTTAAATGTGTTAAAATTGCAACTGAGTTTCTTCATGTAAAGTAGAGCAGCAATTTAATTACAAAAAAATTTAAGATTCTTTCAAGTACAGAGTATTGAAGTCTAAAGCTGGCATGTTCAGTAGTTTTAGTCTACAATAAGTATATGGAATCAAAAAAATCCTTGTTGGATTTCAAGATACTGACTAATGAAACATAAATTTATCTGCTGCTGTTTATAAGAAAATGGAAAAAAATATGAAAATACATTTAAAACTTTTGATTTGTTTCTGTAGCAGCAATTGGAATAATTCCTTAAAGTTCTTAGGTTTGGGTAGGTTTGGTTTTGTCCAGACATAAGTCATTGTTAAAAGTCATGTCCTGGGACAAAGTGCTGGAAGAAGACTGAAGTGCCTTCTGCCAGGGGGTTGGGAGTCAGGCTCTTAGACCTCCTGCACGAGTGAAACCTTGCAGCAGGGAGATCTTGCAGCACTTTGTTCTTCCCTCTCCCCAGACTTTTCAGACTTCCTCAGATCATATGTTTTAGGTGACTGCTTGACAAGTTAACCCTCAGGGTTTCTCTGAAATTCTTCCCTTGCTCTTTTCTGAAGCCCTTTGTTACAGCTGTCCTTCCAATTCCAAGATAACTCCATTTTGGGATGTTTCGGGTTGCCTCTATTGCTGGACTGTTTTGAGGTTCAGTGATGCAAATTTATGACTTTGAGGCAATACAATTCTTAAAGTCTTTGGAGAGCATAAAATCAGTGTGATTTATCTCTCTTTGTGTTGTTGCTTTTTGTTAAGACAAGAGTTCATCCCAAATTCTCTAAGTATGAGGCTTACCAATTGCATTAATTTCTGTAAGTGAAGTCTGGATAAGGCTCTTGGTCATGTAATAGAGGATTTGGCATCTGTCTTTTTAGGTCAGTCAAGGGTCAGGTAAAGAAATAGCTTGCTAATTCTGTATTATGTTTTTTACTTTGTATTAGATCATGCAAATTCTTACATTTAGCACAATGCAATTGTTGAACTTAATACATCCATTTTAGGTAAGGGTAAATAAGTAAATAAATGTGGGTGAGTCAGTGTAAACAGATAGCAGAAAAGGTGTCTTACTGTACCGCTTTTTTTCTGCATCAAAAGTGGCTTGCAGCACACATCCCCAGCAACTGCTTGAAAGGAACACTTTATCTAAACTCAGGAAAAGTAAAGCATCTCACTTTGCATCTTACCTGGAGAAACTGGTCTGGCTCTGTCTCATAGCCACTGGTGTTGTATTTACCATAAGAGGAAACGTGTTCCAGGTCAAGAGTCTGCATGAAACTGGAGACTCTGTGCTCCTGCCAGGCTGTTTGTGGTACTGATCCTGTGCTTCTTGGAGTGCATGGATAAGCTCCAAGTAGGAAATAAAAAGTGAAGCTTTCTTCTGACGTATAATTTGGAGGGAAAAATATTTCTGTCGGATGAAGACACATCCTTCAAACTCTTTCCTAAACTTCTTACTTTTGTGTAATTTATGGCAAGAAATAACTTTCTTCTAGTTCTACACCTCCTGAGTCTTTTAACTATTCTGCAGTAAGGATGTAGTGTGTAAAACACAGGTAAGAAGAGTAGATGAATATGGGAAAGCTTAATTTAGTTGCCATAATGTTCCACCAGCAGTTTAAACAGGGTGTGTGACTAACAGACACCCTTTCTGGTTTCCTTGAGGTGCACTTCACAAATCTTTAAAAGCTTTCTTTGTCTTACTTCAGAACTATGTAATGTGTATGAGTACACACATTTTTCCCCCTTAATTAGTGAGCTCTGCTTCATCAAGTGAGACAAAATATTGTAGTAGATTGGGCACCAGACTGGAAACTAGGTCATGCACTATTATTAAATTTTAGTCATTTAATTTTCTCATCTAAAAAAGCAAACAGCGTTTGAGAATTTTTCAGGATGAATCTTGGTATGAAGTACTTGTTTGTATATAATTAATCTTTTTAGATAATGTTTGCTATGTTGTCTTTGTACTACTCTAATCTAGTTTCAATTTACAATTTCTTTCCTTGGTACGGCAAGTCATCTGTCTTTGCAGTAATCATTTAGCAGGCTGATATTTCTTTTAAAGTCACATCTGAGTAGACCCAAGCCGAATCTATATAGTTCTGACGTATTTTATCCATGCCAGTTTACCTTCTACTGTATGCAATTAAAGGTAGAGAAGCTATTAATGGATATGCAGATGCCTGCACTTACAATTTCCTAGATCCGTGAAAATCTATTAGACAAATCATGGCCAGTGCTGAAAGCCAGGAGGAGAAAGGAAGATCTGAATAGTCAGGAAGAAATCATCCATCTGTGTAGCTAAACCTGCACCTGGCTTCAGGCCATGCTGTGTCACATTCAAATTGATTCCAATTAGATGGAATGGTAGTTGACCCTTGGTTGCCTCCTTTAAGCCTCCTGGTCCTGGGCAGCATTCGATGAGTTACATGCATTCCTGCTGAACAGGGAGAAGAGGTGAGAAAGTGTTCAGTATTTATCACCTGAATGCCTGAGGAAGCTCGGGTCAGTACTTGCTGCAGGAAAAGGTATTTTGACCTACAGCTAGCCACTACACAGGTGTTTTTAACTCAGTGAAACTTCCTTTCTGCAAGAAGCTAGAATCCATGTTTGCAGGACTTGAATTCATGTGATGATTTGAATGAAGGCTGACTTTCTAATGGTATACAGTAATCCCCGGGAATTCGCTGGGTGTCGGGTCTGGGCAGGTCCCGTGTGTTATGAAATCCGTGAAGATACCTAACCCATGAATCTTCAACTACTCCCCGCCTGTAGCCACGCACCCTCCACTAATAAGGTCTGGAGGGGCGGTCCTGGGAGTGTGGCTCATACTGTAGCACCTCATTAAAGCGGAGGATGCGCCCTTTGGTGCTTCCCGGCTGCGAAATCCGGGGTCTGGGACATTCTGCGCACGTGCGAGGTCTCACAACTCACTGAAAATCCAACCACGATTAATTGAATCCGCGGGTATGCAAGCCACAAATATGCGGGGATCGCTGTATTTAGCTATCTAAGGAGTTTGCTAGCCTTTGAATAGTCAGAGGTGATACAAATGTGGAACACATTATTTTCCCACACTTATGATTCTGATGTCAATTCCCTACAGAAAATGTCCTGCACAGGAAATGTCTATAAAGGCTGAATAAAACTCATGCCATACCTTTTATGATAGAGCTGACTACTACCCTTAAAGATATATTTTTAAATTTTTTTGATTCTTTCATATAAACAATTATTTGCTAAAAACAATACTTGTGTATGCCCTCTAAACAGAAGGAGCTGCATTTTCTTTATGTATGTATTTTTAGGACATTCTTGGAAATTATGCTTCTGTAGTGTAAATACCCAGCAAAATATGATTTTCTTAAAAAGGTAACTCAAGGAAGGTCTATCAATTAGCAAAATTAATTTATTTTCACATCAAAATTATATTTTAATCCTCTCATGTTTTGTAATAATTTCTTAATTATATATTAATATATTCCTGTTTTCTGTTATGGGTTTCAGCAGTGACCAGAAAGCCTAAACAATGAATTAATGTCTGTGAACCTAATCTTGAAAAAATCATATAAGTAGCTACAGAAAGTAATGCTTGTATGGCTGTATTCCAACTTGCCAGGAGTGGAAAATACATGCATCTATTTACTTAATAACAAGGGAATAATCTTTCAGCTACAATGAGGAAATGTGGCATATGCATAAAAGCCCCATTTATTTTGTACTGGCCTGTTACAGTTCATTGCTCTATGTAGGCAAAGCTGCCATGTGGAGGGCAGAGCAGCGGTGCAGTAGTTGAACGTACAGCTGTAGAGAACCAGAGCTGAGTCTGTTATGATGAATCTGCTCTGCATTCCATGAATCTGTTATCCTCAGCAAATATAATTAATAGTAATGTTACTAAAACCCTCATTAATCTAATTTTGGTGCTGTGGATGTTGGAATCCAAGTGCTGGCAATGTGAAAAATCCAGCTTGGGTTGCAGGTAGTAGAACTCGAACAGGAGTTTTCGCTATCTGTCCTGTCATTTCTTCAGCTGACATTACATGTTGTTATAGGCAAATGGATTTCTGTTTCCAACACCAAATATGTGTTTTCAGGAGCAGATCCTGTTCTGGCTGGAAACTTCTTTTGAGTCATAGCATGAAGAGAGCCTCAGCCTTTCTGGATCGTGTATGCACTATTCCACTCTGCCTTGAAATTAATAGTTAAATAAAAATGCAAGCCAACAACTGAGTGGTTTTGTTAGATGTGGCATATGGGACTTAAGTATTTGAAGTAATCACAACAACATGTCCCGGGTTTTCAAAGAATACCTTCTAAACAAAATTACTCCCCCTCCTGTAGTTTTCCATGCTAAGGAACTTGCAGAGAGAGTATTTTGTAAACCTTTTCCATGATTTAACTTACCAGACTTAGAGTCTGTGCTCTGTCATTTTATCTGTAAGCTTTGTCAAAGTGCGTTAGCTTAATTTTAGGGAAATGTTTTTGGTGTATGTTTATTGCACTGCAATTGTCTTATCTCAATAAGGCTGTCCAGTGCTTTGGCCCAGATTCATCTGGCTTACTCGGATGTGTGAAACCAATGTGTGTTCATTTTTTCCCTTGTCTGACTCAAAGAGTACATTAGCAGCCATAATAACACGTACCAATAGAAATCAAAATACCTGGCATTCTTCAGCATGAATTAGTTATTTTCAGTGTGTGATGCTAAAAAATGCAATGCTTCTTGAAATGATCCTCTTTTCTATGAAGATCATTTCTGAATGCTGCACAGTGGAAGAGATTTGTAATATCAACAGGGGAACGTGAGTGAAATACGTACTACAAAACCATGGTGTTATTCCTGTCAGAAGTGATCTCAGGACTTCTCTAGTCCAATATCCTACTCAAAGCAGGGTCAGATATGGTGAGACAAGAGGTTGCTCAGGACTGTATCTTGTCAGGTCATGAAAACCTCTAAGGATGGAGACTGTACAGTTTCTAAGGGCAACCTATGGATATATTTGTACTCACAGGAGGATTTTTTTTCTTATATCCGGTCTTTGCCTCTCTTTTATCTTATGCCTGTTGTCTCTTGTCCTTCTGCTGTGTACTGATTTGTAGCTCTTCTAGATAACCTCAGCGCAGGTGCTGGAAGGCTGTAATTAGGTCACGTCAAAACATTCTCTTCTCCAGGCTAAACAAGCCCAGTTCTTTAAGAGGGGATGTGCTTCAGCCCCTGATCATCGTGGTGTCCCTTTTCTGAACTTGCTCCGGTTTATTGATGTCTTTCCAGTATTGGGACCCAAAGTTGAACTCTGCAGTCTAATGAGTGACAAGTAAAGCAGTATGATGATTTCCCTCATCCCATGGTTATCTTAGAATGCTCTACTGCTGCTATAATATCGCCCAGGATACCATTGGCTGCCCTTCCCTGTGCACACTGGTGGCTCCTGCTTGGTTTTTCCATCCACCAGGTCCTTTTCAGCAGACCTGCTCCTCCTCAGCCAGTCAGTCTGTCACAAGGCTGAATCACTGCAGCCTGTATTGTTTACTTTCCAGGTTGCAGCACTTTGCATTTGTCCTTGTTGAATTTTGTAATGTTCCTGTCAGCCTGTTCCTTCAGGCTGAGTTCCTTTGGATGGCAGCCCTGCTCTTGGGTGTATCCACAGTTACCTATATGTGGTGTCACCTGCAAACCTGATGAGAGTGTGCTCCATTGCCTCTCCAGGTCATTGTTAAAGATGCTAAACAGGATAGGTCCCATTACAGGCTCCTGCAGCTCATACTGGGAGGTGCAATATCACGCATTAACTTGTCCCTTCTGAGCCCCATTGTCCAACAGCAGTTTTTTACCCATCTGGTGGTCCACCCATTTTCACTGTAATATCCCAACTCGGGTGCAAAGATTTTTTTGGATCTAATTGTGAACGCCTTGCTTAAGGTGAGATAAATTACATGTTCTGTCCCCCTTATCCATAAATGCAGTCATTTTACCATAGAAGGCAATCAGGTTGATCAGGGATGATATCCCCTTGGCTTAAATCCAGTCTGTAAGGTCCTCTTGCCTTGTTCCCTTAGGATCTTGCACTCTACATGGTCACTTCAGCTAAGGCTGGCAGTGGTTATTGTATCCCCAGTCAGGTCTTTTTAATTTTTGAAGAGCCAATCCAGCTCTGCTGGATTGCACAGTATCCCCTATATGATCGCTGACCTTTCCAGTAATATCCTTGATTGTGTCCTGTCATGTTGCTCTCCTAGCAGAAGTGAAGGAGATTAAAGGCTACATAAGAACAGGGGGCGGTGATTTGGAGACTCACCTACTGGAGCAACAAGAACAATTTCTCAACCTGATACTTGGTATTGTTAGTATCTACTGCAGCCAGAGATTTCAGTTCTCAGCCAAGCTTTTATATTCTCCTTAGTAGCAGGAGGAGAAAGAAATATTTGCATACACGTAGCCTTTGTGCGTGACATCTGTGTCAAACTCATACATTCTGTTGAATACAAGTCCTGTGGCAATGTTGTACAAGTGCTGGAATACTATAAGAAAAGAGAAGCTAATGTGTCTCTGGTCCCTCTGTTGCTATTTATGGAATTTCCAAAGTGCTATCAACACTTCTGTAAAGGTAATATAGATCAACTAGAGCAGCTCCTCCAGAAGCTGAGGAAATGCTTGTTCAGGGAAACCAGAGGCAGTGCTTTCTCTTTAGAGTTTCCTTCTGTTTGTATAAGTAGCTGTTGCCAGGGGAAGGTCTAGCATAACTCACTAGTTCTCATCCTGTCATGCTCTTTCTGGCCCAAGAAGCAGCCATCTGGGGCTGCCTCTGAAGCAAAATTGTTAATAATAATTTCAAGGAAATCTACTTACTACTAAGTAAACAATCGTGTCATCACTAAAGAACTTTAATGCACAGGTTGAAAACCTTCTGGTTTGATCTACAGAGCAACTAAGCTTTGATGATTTGTTTTATTTTGTTTTGTTTTCCATACCCCAGTTGTTTTCACTTTCCTTAGCCCATTTAGATCTCTCAGAGGTTTTGGTGCATGGAAATCAAACTGCAAGCCACAGTCCAGCTGTGCTGAAAAACCTCCACACCAACTGTTTCAAGCTGTCATCTTCTCCAGTTGAGTGAATTGTTAAAGTGGATCCTACCTCTGTTAGTAGATAAAGTAATATGAAAGCTAGCAATGACAACTTGCAACTCCTGGCTATCAACCTACAGATAGGTTGCTGCACTTGAGAGTTCAACGCAGGTAGAAAGGATGGTCTGTCTTGCCATCGTAACTGATTTCACTCACTTGGAAAAGGGAGCAATCCATATTGCTAGTTTTCTCTTGCTGACTTTTGGAATCTTTCATTATCCTTTTTTACTGTCCATTTTCAGCTATTCCATGCCAAGTATCCTTCTTAAAGTTGTTTTACAGCTTGGAGGTTTCTTTGGATTCTCAGTGGTTTCTAGTAGGAGTCTAGAAACTGAAACTCAGAATCACAGAATAATTCAGCTTGAAAGGGGCTTCTGCATCTTATCTGGTCCAGCATTTTGCTCAAAGCAGGTAAAGCTCCAGAGTCCTGCAATGCGTGTGCATGGAATGAAACCAGAACAAAACCAGTCTGGTGGACCTATAGCTTAGAGGAGGTGGGGGTGCCTATGTTTGGATTCCTTAGAAAATTTATCTCATTGCATTGCAAGCTTGCTGAATATGCTGTCTACTTCAGAGAAAGTTTAAAGCAACCTCCATGGCATTGACTAGCTAACTGACCACCCTTCTTCTTGCGGTTCTGAGCCTGCTCAAACAGGCTGAGGCTCTACATACAGTACTGTTGGTGACTGGAGGAGAAACTCCTCTTCTAGAATTTTGCTACCTGTGGAGCTTACAAGACATAAGAATAAACTGTAAAGTTGGCTAAGAATAAAGAAGATATATGGGGGCAGCACACTTAATAATAGAGTAGAAATACCACAAAAAACCTTGGTGAGTCAGAATCTCCACTGAACAGGAACCTCTTTACAGGGAGAAAGCCAAAGTCTGCTGCTGATGTGCCTCTTGGAAGTTGTAGGCTGTTTTTTTTAAATTTTCAGTTGTTCTGAGTCATGTGTAATTCTTATGACTGCACAATTCAGAAGAATTTAATCATATTATTCTTACTTATGTTAACTTGTCAGTGGAAATACAGCAAGTACATAATAAAAAAGAACGTGACATTTTTTCTCTTCTTTATTCTGTTGGAGAGATAAACATAACAATTGCCTGTGCTTATATTAGAATAGTTTCCACACCAATCTCTTACATCTTAATTAAAGTAATGTGCTTATATGTATAGTTTTCCAAATAGTATGCAAGTAGTAAACACTGCACCTTATGGCCTGTATTTTCAATAGCAAATGGCATTGATCTGTAGATCAGATACCCACAGTATACAATGTCAAGGATTTTTTAGGAGATTTTGAAGCTTGGAGTTATTTCAAAAATTATTTTATTTTAATTTGTTTGTTTTGTTTTCTTTGTAGAGAGTGGGAGATTTGGGGAAGTTTTGCATTGTGTTGTTTCGGTGGGTTTTTTTGTACTTTTGAATCACAGAATCACAGAATATTCTGAGTTGGAAGGGACCCACAAGGATCATCGAGTCCAACTCTTAACACTGTCTCCCTGGTGGGAATTGAACCCGGGTCTCCCACATGCCAGGTGGGGACACTTACCACTGTACTAAAGTGGATTTCACTTCCAGTCAGATAATTGTATCAGTGACTGAGCTAAATGTAGTCTGATCCTATGAACTGAATGGCTTCTTACAGCTCAGGCATATTAACATATTAGGTGAACTGGAACCTATTTTCTAATTCCTCTTTGTTCAAAAAGAATTCTCTTCAAGTACTCTGAGACTGCTCCACGATATGAGCCGAATACGAGTGGTGACAACCAGGAAAGTTGATCCAAAAGCCTGTGTTTTGTTCAAGCAAAATACTTAATGTGCATGCACCTAATATATTTAATTAAGAAATAAGGGTTTCAAACCTAGACCCTTAGATGTCTAGGTTCAAACACTTTTATAGGTCCAAATATCTTTTAGTACAGTAAAAATGTTTCAAAGTATGTTTTAAATGGACAAATCCACATGTTGTTGTTTAAAGCCATGCAAGAGACAACAACAGCCATTATGAGAATTTCACTTGTTATCAAACACAATATATGACCTTACTATGGCTCCAGGTTAGTGCTTATACACTGCAGGTTTTTTTTGCTTGAGCAACCATCCTTGTCATTACAAAGAAGTGAGAGAATTTCACCTCTAAGTAAATAAGATCAGTGGGACTAGACATGTACCAAAATGTGGGCAGCATTTTCCTGGGAATGTCCTATCATTTCCCTTCCAAGCTGTCATCTGCTCCAGTTGAGTGAGTTGTTAAAACTAGCAAAGGCAACTTAAAAGTGCTACTGGCTGTCTATCTACAGGGAGTTCGCTGTAGTTCAGAGAAATCCATTATTTTGTAGAATGTAATAATGAAAGAGTGAAAAAAGTTGACATGTAGACCTTCTGATGTAAAACATGCTTTTTTGTCTTTCCACTAACACATAGAAATAGCTCACAGAAAACCCTCTCAGTTGGGAGCAGGCCTTACTGTGTGCGGCTATGAAGACTGGATCTAGTTCTGAAAAGCCACTGAAAAGTTTTGTGCTCGGAAATAGACTGATGAAAATATTTCTGCTGCACTTGCTTTACTTGATGTTCTAATAATGAAGTGGGGTCCAATGTCCATAGCTACTAGTGACCAGCTAGCTACTACCTACTAAATAGTGAATCCTGAGGATCCAGAACTGGTATAGAGGGTGGTGGTGCCTCCTGTATTTCTTCTCAGCTTCAAGCAAAGAAGAGTTGGCTGTTCTCTTTCCTTCCTGACAAAAGGGTGTTAAACCTTTAGCAAACATGTTTCAGCTTCCTTTCCTTGGATCTTATCTAATCATTTTGGATAGAGGCTTTGGGTCAGTGGAATTCCTGTCTCCTACTATTGCTATCTTCCTGTGTAATGTCTTGGTAAAGTACTATTATCTATGAGATATTAAAAAGAGCTAATAGCTGACTGCCTTTATGCTGTCAAGCTAATAGTATCTTGTCATAAAGTCTCACTTGCTATGGCTTAGTGCCAATTCAGATGCAAACAGTGGCATCTAATCTGGAGTTCAAATGGGGAAGATTCTTCCAGCCTCACTCCCCTGCTGCTGACCTGCAGCCAGGATGCTAGTCTGTCTGCAGCTCCTCATCCTGGCAGCATATACAGTATTTAAATTCCCAGACTCCAGTGGCTCTGAAAAAACTTGTAGTCTCTCCATTCGTGTATTTTTCTACGTATTAATTCAAGGCATAAATGCCCATAAAATGCATTAATAAAGGAATTTTACAGCTTGTGTTAGCAAAATGTGGAGATGAAGAGCAAAGAACCAGCTTTTTAGGTAAAGTTTGTTCTGATAGCCTGTAAGACCATCCTCAGGCCAGCTTTTCCATTAATTCTCTTACAAAGTATTGGAAAGAACATGAAACAATATTTGTATGTGTTCATATTGGTGATCTATCCCTTGATTTTTATTTTGGTTCACTGATGTGTTTATACTTGGCAAAAAACTTCCAGTGTTAAAAAGTTCTGTACTAAAAGTGTCACCTGGCAAATTATTTTTGTATAGTGATATAAACCTTTCTGATAGTTAGACACTAATTCTGGGCAAAATTTAAAGCATATTTGGATAGGATATAGAGCAGATTTGGATGGGGGCTTTGAGGTAGGTTTCAGAAACAAGGCAGAGTACAAATCATGTACATTCCTAAGTGTCACAGCTTGAGAGGGTTCCGGAATATTTTCTTATTGTAAAAGTAATTAGATTTCTGCAAGAGAAAGCTGATGAAGTGCATGCAAGAATCACCTCATTCAAGGGGCTGGAATGCTTCAGGTTTTGTAAGTATGTTCTGCTGGGAAAGCATCCCGACTGATGTTCTGTTTCCCCTTCCCTTCTTCAGAAATGACGTGTGACACACACCAAAATTATTTAACCAGACTTTTTTTTTTTTTTTTTTTTTTTTAACAGCAGAAATGTGAAGGGCCCTTGGAGGCTCTAATGGAGAAGGATGGGTGATGATTCTGTGGGCTGCACCAGAACTTCTGCCAATGCAGCTGTGCCGGTAGAGCCCTCTCATAGAGATGGGATGTGTGCCTGCAGGAGGAAGTTTCTTGTCAGTGTAACTTTGCTACTGTCTTAGACAACAAGACTTGATCTTGCAAAAGATTTTTTCGGCTGCTACATCCATTGGGGCTGTTGCTTACATTGCTGCTTGGCTAGAGTTTGTGACTTCCTGCGTGACATCCAGCCTGGCACAACTGTCTCTGTTGGCTTAATGTGAGCTGGTCCTGTGTTGCTTAACAGCAGACAGAGAATTCCACCAGGTCTTGGTATCTGCTGAGTTTGAGCTGAAACGATGTCTCTTTCTCTGCTCGGTCCCCCACAATGCTGAACTTCTCACCATCTGTAGTGTTTAAAAAAATAGTATTCTGAATTACTTTTCTATATGCAGATTAAAATGATCCCTTCTGGAATTAATCCACTTTAGCATGGTGGTGAGTGTCCCCACCTCTCATGCAGGAGACTGGGGGTTCGATTCCTGCCAGGGAGGCAGTGGTGCTGCCTTGATCGATGATCCTTGTAGGTTCTTTCCAACTCAATTCTGTGATTCTGTGATCTCCTGAGGTACCTTAAAATGTATTAATCAATTAACAGATACTGTAGGGAACTGTTGTTGAACTGTGCAAATTACAGCTGTTTAACAACAGAGTATTTCTGGATTTGCTGATCCTCTCAGAATCAGTGTACTCTAATATCTCTGCAATGTCCATCGGCTTTCTTTTTTGGTTACTTTTTTTGCTGAGAACTCTTTCAGGTTCAGAATTGACCTAAAAAAAATTCTATCAATATATTTTTTTTTTTTACAAAGGTAGACTTGTTTCTTTCTTTCTAATTTGCCAAATAGTATGAGTAAACACAATGAAAATACTAAGGAATAAATTTGTCTGTCAATTATCTAAGGACTACTATGCTGAAACAAACAAGTTATGTTGGTGCTGTAACCTGTGGTCTAATTTAGAAGCAGTATTTACTTTGTTTAGGACAATACAAAGAAAAATGTCTGTCAGCTATTAGTCATTTACATTAAACTATGGATAATGAGATGTTGTTCATTAGAGAAAATTATGTTAGATTAACCTTCCCACTTTTCATAATCTCAACTAAAAGTTTCCCATGGAAGACCAGTAGATGCTAATACAAAGATTTGCCTTAAAATGAAAAAAATTTGATTCAAGTAAACACAGTAAAGCTGCTATTATGTTAGTGAATATTTATTATATTTTCATGTGTTGCAAAATATTGACCCTTGAACAGAGAAAGAGATTAGCTGCTAGATTCTGTCCAGAAAAAGATGAAGTTTGAGGACAAAACATTAGTTAGACCCTCTTATTCTTTTTCTAAAGTGAGATTGTGAAAATAAATATTTACAGTTGTCTTTGAAGAAGTACTTCTGCAACATTTTTGTATTCTGTTTCTTTTAATTTTTGAAGAATTATTACAAACCTATCCTTTCAATTTCTCAAAACCTGTATTTAGAAACAAAATATAAACTCAAACCCAAACAAACTCCATGATCCAGAAAATCCTGTCAAGGACTCAGGGGAGTAGCGGTTGAAAGAAGAACAGCCCAAACTCAGGGAAGATAAGGAAAGAAAACATATCTTAACCAAATGAGAAAAGCCTTCAAAGAGAAAGTTAAAATGGTCCCTTTTCTCATTTGTTATTAGATAAAATAAGAAGTAAACAATTAGTTTTAGGGACTGTATAGATTTTAACAAACTAAAAGAACACTCAAAATCCGAAAGAAACAAAAAGAGGACAGAGTTTAGAGGCAGCATTTTAAGACGGACTGTGTTGTAATTTGATTTTCTAAAGATTAAATTGCAAATGCGTAGTATAAAATTGCTTTGCTCTTGGATGGCGAACGGGTAATACAGTTATACCCCGTCATTTGCGAGGAACGGGTCAGGCCACGGGCTTCGCGAAAAGCTAAACTGGCAAAGAAGTGCAGGTCATTAATATGCATGCAGGTCATGCCCATTGCCCCACCCCCCGCCGCTCCGGAGCGCTGTGGGCAATTTTCTGCTTCTCTCCTCAGGCTCTCTGAGCACAGGGGAGCAAAGGGAACCATTTCTGAGCTCACTCTGACTCGGGAGACACCACCACCCCCCCCCCCCCGAGAATCTATGGGCNCACTCTGACTCGGGAGACACCCCCCCCCCCCCCCCCCCGAGAATCTATGGGCTTCTCTGGGCTGCTGGAACAGCGCTCCCACAGCCCAAACCCCACGCCGCTTCCCCCTTCCCCGACCCTGGTGATCGTGCCGCGGAGGCTGCCGACGCGGGGGCTGCCAGCGCAGGCATGATCACCAGGTTGGAGGGAGGGCGTGGGGAAGCGACGTGGGTTTTGGGCTGTGGGAGCTACTGCAGCAGCCCGGAGAAGCCCACTGGCGGGGTGGGGGGGTCGGGTCGGTATCGGAGTTTCTTTCCCTTTAACATCCACTGGTCCTGAGAGAGGCAGTGCTGCCCTTACGGTCCCAGAGGGCGGGGGAACAGAAGCCTCCGCCTGGTGCAGTGACAGCTGCCCCCTCCCAGCACACAGCGCTTGCCCCACCTCGCTTTTGTCGGGCAGTTTCCTGGGTCAGGGACGGGGGCACGGTGCTGCCATTGTGAGCCCCCTCCTCACAGGGCGGGGTGAGTCCTGCCCCACAGGCACTGCGGCACCGACCCTCAGCAGAGCAGAGGTCCTGTGCATACGTCGGCCAGGTAAACTCGCAAATTGTTGAATCAAAACTGCAAGAAAATTTCCTCGCAAATGGGCGGGGTCGTACTGCAGAGGTCGCAGTGCACTGAGGATTCACTGCACGCATTTCCCAGTGCAAGAAGATGTAAGGCACAGCAGTTTCATAGGGTTTCTGGCTGAAGAATTTCTTATAGTTGTTGGTGATTCACAGTGAAACTCTCATGTGGATATTGCAGTGGAATAAATTACGTATATCTTGTCCTGAATTTTACTTGTATGAGAGGAGACTTAAGAGCAATGTTGAGAGGTTCCCAGTTCAGACCACTCTTTTATGCTCTTCTTACTTATTACTTCAAATAATGAAATATTGTGGTTAAGGAATAATGAGGTGAACAATGTAACCTCTGTGAATAAGGTGTGTAATGGAGACAGATTGCACTATCTGCAAGCCTGAGGACTATACATGCTAGAAGACTGACTGCTTTGTGGAATGACCTAGAAATGCTGGAAAAATGGGCTGACAGGAATTTCAAAATGTTTGATAAAGGCAAATGAGCCGCAGAGCAATTAGGATGGAATAACCCTGTGCAGGAGAACAGGCTGGGAAACAAGTGGAGAGAAAACTACTCTGTAGAAAATGACCTGGTGACATGATAACAGGATGAGAGGCAAGGAAGGCTAATTGAAATGTGGGAAATTGGAAATACGGTGCTCTGAGGAAAAATAGAATTGTACCTTGAGGATGGTCAAGTGCAGTTAGAGGCTGCTTAGAGAGAAGTGGAATCTCCATCCTTTTAGAGACTCAGTACTCACCTGGAAGTGACCCTGAGCACTCTGGCCAGCTGGACCTGCTCTGAGTAGCAGCCGGACCAGGGGACATCCTTAAGTCCATTCCAATTTGTATGATTCTCTTTTATTTGTGTTTGGCATGAACGATATGCATATAATAATGGTTTGGACTTCATGGATAACTAGATTATAAACATTGGTTCTCTTAATATTGAGTTGTTAACTGTTTTCCTGTGTTTTAAAAAACCTCCAACTTTGTTCAAATTAATTCATAGGAGTAACAGGTGACTTCTAGGGAGCTGAAAAATTAAATAAATTAGATGGGTAAGAATGGTTCAGACAGGTTTTATGTGGTTATTGGTTTTATGAGTAGTGTGGGATCATCAATTATCTGGTTGAAAGCAAAATTTCTGTTTACTGTAATATAGCCCAAGTGCCATATATGTGCAGGGCTAGATGCTACAAGAGGAAATTAACCACATAGATCCCATTATTTCTTATCTGTTGTCCTGCCTTTCATCTTCCAGTCCAATAGGGATTACAGGTTTTTACAAGTGTTACTGAAGGACTTGTAAAGTTTAGAGTATTGTCATCTGTGGTTTTATGGACATTTTATCAACTTAAGGACCTTTTTATTTTTTCCTAAATCAAACACCATAGAAGTAAAGTGTATAATTGCTTTAATGTGGACTTAAGCTGCCAGGAAAATATTTAGTGATGTGGGAGTTCATTACAACTACAAAGTTGTAAATATAACATTTTTTGGGTGCTCTTGTCAAAGAGGGAAGCAAGTTTGTGGTTTCTTCAGTTAATGCATATGGCTGTAAGAACAAGCCTTTGTAGGGTGTATGGACCGTGGCCCCTTAAAACTGTCTAATGTTGGCATGTGGACTTTTTTGGTTCAAATTTTGGGGAAGGCATGGGATGTTTTAGTGTTTTCCTCTGTTTAGAAGGAAAACAAAAAAAAAACAAAAAAAAAGAAGAAAAATCAAACAATAGAAACCATCCTAGACCTGCTCCCTCTCCAGTGATAATTATCTATCAAACAGGGCTAACCTAAGCAGATACTCTCAGTTTCTGGTCATGGCAGGAGAAGGAAACTTTTATAATCATGTGATTTCTTTTACTTGGATTCTGTTTCATTCAAGTTGCCTGGAGTATTATTTGTGAAATTTACCAGTCTATTTCTTTATTAAAAAAACTACCCCTTAAATCAGAGCATACGTCTAAAATCAGTGCAAATGCTTGGGAAGCTTATGGAAAGCAAAGTGTTATTTCCTAAATGGAAGAAGCAGTGGTGACTCCTCTATTGCTGATGCATATTTGTCTGAAGAGAAGTGTGTGAAAAGATACCTAATGGTCTAGATAAAAGTTTTGCTTTAATGGGTTAGCAGGTATGCTGAAATCATTGGGATTTTCTTGGTGGACTTCTGCCAATGTTGTGCATTTTTGCGCAAGGTTTCATCTGAAAACATACAAATAAACGAAAATGTTTTATTTCTGAGGGACTCTGAATTTCCTGTAATGTAAAATTCCTCTTAGAAGGAGGTGAGTTGATGGATTTTTGCTTTTTAACAGGCAGATTTCTTTAACAGTGTAACTGATAGCAAATACTGAGAAGGCATTCAAGCTTGACACAGTTGTGAGTATAAGATCTATTGATCTGCACAGCCACATGAGCCCAGCTAAGAGGTTCTCTTGACCTACTTCTTAGTTAACAGGTCTTTAACTCGGCTATCACTGACACTTCAGAAATTACAAACGTTAGATACCATAGTGTCATAGGTAATAACCCAGACAAAAGCTTCGGGACTTAATGACTTTACTTTAAAATGCTATTTTCCTTTTGTTAATTGGGCCAGAAGATGTTTCCTCTTTGGCAAACTTTGTAGTCTATGGAGGAAGTTACCTAGTTTGTCAAGAATATGTCTGTATGTGTAACAAGATAAATTTGCATTCTGTACACACAAATCCAGAAAATTCTAATTATGTGTGTTTATTGGAATTGCATATGTACCTTTCACAACCTGTAGAATGTAGAAGATTAGAAATCTCTAAATGCTGCTCAGCTCATTCTCCCACATGTGGAAGAAATTAAGAGTATCGAGTAGGGGATTTTGTACTTTTTTCTATAGTACAACTAATAGTAGACTTGTTTAAGCCCTTAAATAAAAGAATTCATTCTGCAGAGCACAAGTAAATAGTTCTGGTCCAACACAGTAATTTAAAGGTTCCAGCTTTAAAAACTTGCCAAGCTGGAAGATGCACTCCCCATGGATGATGTGTTTTGGGTACCTGTTTTATTTAAGGGACCCTTGTATTCCCCTCTTAAGTGTGTGATTTATAATTCCCACCGAAAGCCAGCTGGGGTTATTTTGTGAGGTTGCAGTGGGAAAGCACTGCCCACCTGTCCTGGCAAAAGAAATGTTGCCTTTTACAGTGTGATTTAAGCTCTCCAACCAGGCATAATTAGGAGTAAACAGCAAAGTAAAGTTCTTTGTTTGTGCAGTCTGTGTCTGAAGCAGATTGCAGCAGTCCAAAGCTCTTCTGGCACAATTGCTTGCAGCACCTGTTTTTTCTTTCTTATATTCTTGTGAGCTTCATTTCTTCAGACTTCACATTTGCATTCATGCTTGTTCTCTGATTTTCGTGTTCTGTGCACAGGTTGGACTTGCTCTATTTAGTCCTGCAACAGAGGAGCCCCAGAGCGGAGATACAAGGACTCTGTGAAACACCTCAGTCTTGGCCATGTTGGCTACCATCAGTGGCCCGCTCTGGCCTCAAATTAGGAGACATGGAGACACACTGTCTGTAAGGCTGCGGCCTCCTCTGAAAGCTCACAGAGAATTAGTCTTGAGGAGAAAAGACAACACAGGAAGAACTGTGTCTTGCTAATACCGTCATTAATACTCGTTGTACCCAGGTTTGTCTATCCCACATCGGCCTTTTTAGTCAGCATGTTTGTAGCAAGCGTGGGTAGAGCCCTTCCTATATCTTCGTTCACGAAGCTTAGCCATGATGATGATTTAGTCCGTGATTCCTATTTTTGAGCTGTCTTTCAGTTATTCACAGAAAATAAATCCTGTTACTGTTTCACTTACTTAGCTGGCTTTTCTTTCCCCATCTGCTTGGGCCTTCTGCTTAATGTTTTCATTTCCATTGCTTTCAGTCACCTCAGTTCAGCACTCTTTCTCTCATTAATGTTGTGTTCTTACAGCAGCTCCCAGCAACTCCTTGATGTGCGTTTCCTGTTTGTTTTGGAGGTTTTTTTGTTGTTTTTTTTTTAAAAAAAGAAAAGTCAGCCACTTCTCTTGGCCGCTGTGAGAGACAGATAGCCGTAACTAGATTTGGGTTGGTGTCCCCAGGAAGGCTAGTGACTTCACAGTATTAAAAACTTGTTTCCTGTGAGCAACGAGAAGTAGTAGTTCTATACTAGTAGTATAAAAAAATCTAGTTTTTCTCATGAATCTTGTGAATAAATCCTGAAGCTCATTGTATGTAAATCACATTTCCTACTAGAAAAATAAGCTGTCTTTGGAAAATCTTGCATATTATAGCTTAGACATATGGTCTTATTTTGAGTGCCAGTACTGACAAAAGAAATCTGTTCTTTCATCAGTAAGATGAAAGAGGTTTACTTTGCTATGCTGAGAGACTTAAAAGTGATGCTTCTGAACAACAGCAGATACCACTTTTGGGACCAACACTTTTGGAGAAGGAGAATCAAACTAGTACCTCTAAAAAACAGCCGTGGTGGTTTTGAATATTCCAATTCCCACTTCACCCAGCAAGCAAGCAGTGTTGTTACATTGCCAAAACAGTCAGGACCAGTGGTATAATAAAAGATTTTGCTTTGTTGTGGAGCTTGCCATCCTGTTCTCAGTACATAGCCATGAGGAGTATTTGTGAGTATCTGAAGGGTCCTATACCTGCTTATGAAATGGTCTGAATAGCATCTGGCAGTGTTACTACAGTATTCAAGGTACAGACATCACCATGAATGTGGTCTACTTTTCCTTTAAAGTTACTACCATAAGCTGTATGGTATGTATGTATGTATATATGTATGTAAAACCCCCCAAAGGAAGTTTGAGTGACTAAGCTGAAGAGCAGGTTTTTGTGCTCTTTGAAACACTGCTGGTTCAATTTATTTTGTTGTTTGAGTTGAGAAAATAAGTATGTGTATTTTGTTGCATAAGCTTTTTAGCCTTTTTATTGTGATCCTTTAATCTTTTAAAGTGTGATACTCAAGAAAGGAAAATTTTGCCTGTTGTCAAAATGTGTCTGTGTTGGGTTTTCTTCTTACTGTTTCTTTTCTTATTTCCCTATTTCTTGCCTTTGAAGGCAAGTGCAGATCCTTAACATGCACAGGTGGGAATTCCTGTAATAGTGTGCAACAAATGCATTCGAAGATTATCTACTGTCAGACTGAAAGTAAGATATACTCTCAAATGTATGTAGGAATAGTAAAACCAATAGAACAAAATCCCATGTTATGTCTCCAGCTACATTGCCTGCTCTAGACGAGCTAATACTTCTGTACTATGCCTTTCTTTGTCAGCTGGTCTTTTAACCATCAGGTACCTGGTGAACACTAAACTTTGTTAAAATGAAATGGGAAAGAGGCAGCTGCACTTTTCATGTCAAACCACCAACCTCCCCCCCCTCCCTCCCCTAGATTTGTATAACAATGTTGAGAAAGTTAATGTGCCCCAAAGGAAGCTTTCTCCTGAGTGGTCAGGGAGGTTAAGGCTAGAAGTGATTCTTGCTCAAGAATCTGTGGATCCAGTGCATCATGGATTTCAAGGACTTTGGTGGAGAGGATTGTTTATTTTTTAATATAGCCCTTATTATTTATGGGCCTTTTGGCATGTTTCCACCTTCTGTAATGAGTAATGAAAATATGCTATTTGAACTTTAGAAACTAATAAGTTTATTGTGCTAATTTGTAATGTGGAAGTTAATAAATAGAATACAAGTGTCTTTCTGAGTTGGTTTTTTCTGTATTTTTTGTTCAGTTTTGCATAAAAGAGGTTTCATATTGGCATTACTGGTTTGGTTGACATTACTCTGGATTGTTGAAAGGTTTCAAGAAGTGGACAGACTTCCTTAGTAGTTAACTGGTTAAGAAACTGATGAAAATTGATGATCCGTTGTCTTTCTTAACCTGGATAGATCTCTCACTGTTGCTTAAAATATGGTGCAAATAGGTGTCTTAAACTTAAGGACCCTATGTAAGGCTTTAAAAACTCTGTTAGAAGATTTGTGGTTGGTTTTTTAATGAAATATCTTAGCTATTAGTCTGAAAATATGTGTTTTGCCAGTTTATCTCAAAAGTTCTTCCTCTTTTGTGTTCCTGATTGTTCTGTCCTGTGTTGTTGTTGTGGTTTGAACCTGGCTGGGTGCCAGAGATTCACCCACAACCTCTCCTGGAGGAAAAAACTGGAAAATAAAACTGAAAAATAAAACTGGTCACAGGCAAAAGCAAGGCAAACTACCAGTAAAGAATATAAAGGATTTATTTATTAACTAACAAGATCAGAACTTATGTGAGAAGTATAATTTAAAAGGCAACCTTTCCCCCCACCCCTCCTTCTCTTACAACCGATCTAATACAGTGAATCCTCTCTGTATCGTGACTTCTCCTTCACGACCTCGCCCATTTGCGAAGCAATTTTTTTGCAAATATGATTCAGTGGTCCGCGAGCCCAGCTGCCTGACGCATGCGCAGTTTGACTCTGCTCTTCCGAGAGGCGGTGCNCCCCCCCGCCATAAGTGCATGGGGTGTTGCAGTGTTGCAAAGTTAAGGTTTTTCCAGGCTCCAGGAATGCTGATCAGAGCTCATAGACACCCCTTCCCCGCCGCGCATGCGGGACGAGCATGCGCGGGCCGGCACGGGTCCTCCAGGGTCGGCGTTTGCATGAGGGTCGGACTGGGGCCTGGGGGGGGAGCGGTGCGGGGTTTGGGCTGCGGTCACAGCAGCCACACAGAAATGGTTCTCTTTGCTCTCCTGTGCCAANGTTTCTGGGCTCTGAAAAACATCTGCAGCTTTTTTCAGCTTGATCTCCATCTTCAGTCGTGGCTAAGATGGATTCTGCATCACTGGTTCCTCTCTCTGTAGTCCATAGGTTTACACCATGGTCAGTCCAATTCACGAGCAGCAGCGGGATGCCTGGAAGAACATTCCTACCCCCTCTCTAGTAGGCCTGGGGGTCTTCATGCCTTTCGACCTTTCCACACGAGTTCTGTTCTGGCACACTACATCTTACTACTAAGTTTTTTTTTCTTCTCTCCCAAATATGTTTATTCACAGAGATGTCTCTATCTCTATAACCCTGAATGCCATGGCAACGACTGACGCCCAGGCAAGAGTTGAGCTGTTAACCCCCTCACTGCCAGAGGAGAAAAAACCTAAACCAGGACAGTTGTGTAGATAATATGTTTACAGGTCTGCTATCTCAGTGTCCCAAACAAGCTTATGTCAAGGGCTGTGGTTAATGCCCAGCCCATATTGATTAGGATTAAACAAGATATTTGTTATCATTTTGTACCAGTGATGGGTCTGGCACCACAGTTAATCAACAGCAGTTATTTACTTATGTAGCTATAAAAAGCTTGTAATGCATCTGCATAATTAGATACTAGAAATTGTGAGGAGTTGGAATGGAGGAGCAGTATTTCCTTCAGATTCAAATAGTTTGCGTTTAATGTTTACTGCCAGGATACATTTTTGTACATCAGCTTAAGACAATGTTTTGGTTTGGGTAACTTTTTATTGTGGTTTTGGTTGGATTTTGTTTTGTTTTGGTTTTCCTGTTGTTTTACACTTGAGTTTCTCTGAGTGGTGCAGTTAGACGAGAGAGCAACTAAATCCCTGGTTTGCTTGAAAACAGTAGCAAGGTGAAATTAGTTTGGTTTACTGGGAGGGGATTCTTGTAATTTTTTCATCTTCAAGAATTTTCTTTCATGTAGAGCTCTTGTGTGCCTGATAGCAAATTCAGTTGACTTTATATTGTTGAGTTTCTTTAACTACCATTCAGATTTTATTTCCATAATGCTCACTTTTCTTTAATCTACTGTTTACTTTGATGAGTCAAGTTCTTCTGGAGAGCAGTCAAATAATAAGAAAAACAATATACCCCATTTTATCACATCTTTTTCCATGATTTATTTCACTCTGATCTTTTCTATGCAAGCAGATACTATTGATAGGCAGGTTGGATCTTGGCAAAAGCAGAGCTGTAAGAAGGCCTCTGGTACACCAGTTTTAAATAGAATTGTTCTGCCATTAGTGGATATCTTCCTTCTATCAGCTAACCTTTTGCATACTCTCGAAAGCTGCTGCATGACTTTGCCTTCTCTCTGTAACAGATTAAGTAAGAGTTTTAGGTTACAAAATTAGAGCTCACACTAAAATTCTGGACTGACTGTATCTGATTTTCCCTGTTAAGTTTGTTTTAAGTTTCTCTTCCTAGTCGGTCTGGTCCCTAGTTGTATTTTCTTCCTGCTTGAATGTAAAGAGAGAGAACCAAACAAAAATGTAGAAAAGTTCAGATAAGCTTACAATATAACCATTTTCAAGAAGATGTGTGACAAAGTTATGTGCACTCTTCCATCCCTTAGCTGCTATTTCAAATGCTGTGATACTCTTGACCTGTGGTTCTAGTAGTGAGTATGGCTACTGATGACTACTCTGAGTGTTTCAGAATTCAAAGTGCAAAAAAGACCATGTCTTGAAAACAGATGTTTCATTGCTACACACTGAGCAAAACTAACAGAAAATGTATGAAAGAAAAGATAACTTAAATATCTATATATTCTTTCACTATATATTGAGTTTGTGTGGGAGTTGGTAGCCAGAGGATGGAGTGGGCTACATGGGTGGCTTTTGAGAGAAGCTGCCGGAAGCTTCCCCCATGTCTGCCAGAGCAAATGCCAGCCAGCTCCAAGACAGGCCTGCTGATGGTCAAGGCTGAGCCCATCAGTGACACTGGTAGTGCCTCTGGGGTAACGTATTTAAAGAAAGGGGAAAAAGCCACTGTACAAAACAGAACAGAAGAGCTGACATCCCTGGTTAACATCTTCTGAAAGAAATGCTCTGTGGTCACTGGTAATGGGTAGCAGGGCTTCAATCCTAAAGCCTGTTCAATATTTTTTTTTAGAAAGGATGTAAACAGAGCAATCAGTTATTCCTATGCACAAGTTTAAGTACTCACTTTGGGATTAAAGAAGAGAATCTGCTGCTATCACTAGTCAGCTTACGTAAAGGTCATAAATTGGCACTTTTTTGACCACTTTATTCATGAAAACATTAATTTTTGGCGAATTTTCAGCAAGAGGGAAAAGACTTTTTTTACAAGAAAATGTTACAAATAGAATTCTATGTGTTATGGCAAAAATTGAACAATTACCTACTGGGTAGCAATTAAGACTGTGCTTATATATCAGGTGCATTCAGAGTGTAAATTGTGCATATTGGTTTCCATTTCCAATTTTAACATATTGCCAAATTCTGAGGAAAATGCCAAGTTTATATGAAACCAGCTCCCCAAACAAAGGGGCTGGATAGGCTTTGCTATTTTTACATATACATGTATTACGAGTTCTTAGACTAAGATTATTAAAGGAAAAGTAAGTTGCAATCGGTAGAATGGAAAATGATCAATAGGTATGCAATAAGTGTATGACCCAAAGGCTAACAAATCACGTTGCCAGATTGTGGGAATAAAAATCCTGAATTACCTATGACAATGGGAAGTATTCATCTCAAGCATTTTGTCCACAATAGTTCTTTACGTTATACAGTATATCCCCGCTGCATTGCGACTCCTCCATTACGACCTTGCGGATTTGCGAGGGAAGTTTCTTGCAATTTTGCTTCAGCCACTTGCGAGGTTCCCCAGCCGATGCATGCGCTGTGCCTCTGCTCCGCTGAGGGGTGGTGCTGGTGCTCTCTCAGGGGTGGGACTTGCGGGGAGGACATGTGGTTTCTCTGGCTCACCATGGCGTTTAGAGCCCTGCAGCACCGTGACCCCATCCCTGGCCTGGGAAACTGCCCCACGAAAGTGAGGCAAGCTAGGTGGGGCAAGCGCTGTGTGCTGGGAGGGGGCAGCTGTCGCTGCGCCAGGAGGAGGCTTCTGTTCCCCTGCCCTCTGGGACCACACGGGCAGCGCTGCCTCTCCTGGGACCAGTGGATGTTAAAGGGAAAGAAACTCCGATACCGATGCCACGCCACCCCCGCCCACCATAAGCAACACGGGGTGTCACAGTGTTGCAAAGTTAAGGTTAAGATTTCCCAGGCTCCAAGAATGCCAAGCAGAGCTCAGGTACAGTGCCGACCCTGTGGCACTGGCAGCCCCGGTGGGCCCAGCACGACCACCAGGGCTGGCACAGCACACGTGGGCATGAGCACCAGGGCTGGGGGGGAAGCAGTGGTGCGGGGCTTGGACTGCGAGCACACGTGGTCGCAACAACCTGGAGAAGCCCAGGGATTCCTAGGGGTCTCCCAAGTCAGAGGGGGTTCAGAAATGGTTCCCTTTGCTCCCCTGTGCTGAGACAGCCCATGATCAAAGTGTCTGCAGTGCTCCAGAGTGCTGGGGGGTGGAGTAATAGGCATAGCCTTCATGCATATCAATGACCTGCACATCTTTGCGAGTTTGACGTTCTGAGACCCCTGGCATGACCCTTGAAAATGCAGGGGTATAACTGTATAATCCTAAAAAAGAGGAAAGATTACCACCTACAGTCCCACCAAGTCTTTTGTCATAATCTCTGGAGGATGCCCAGAGGTCTAATTTTGAGGAGACATATAACTTCTAGACACAGTGAAACAGCATGCTACCCATGAGTAATTTGATAACATATGTGACTGGTTTCACTCAGTACAGTTCAGTGCCCGCAGCTCTCAGGTCAAATCTTTGTAGTTCCAGGGTACCAGTCTCCCTGTCACAGCCTTGATACAGTGGGGAGAATCCTTCCGGGCTAATGAAGCTGTTACACGTGTGGAGGGAGCTGTTCCTGTCTTTCAGCTTGAGGACCGTACAGGTGGGAGCTGCTGTGAGTCAAGTAGAAGCACCTACCCAGTGTGAAAGGGGAGGGAAAGAAAGTTTTTCTGCAGGCACCTGTGTGTCAACATTTGTAAGCCAGGTAGGCGCTTAATAGCTTGCTCATTAGAGGAGAGATTAACTTCCTTTTGTGTTGCCATAATTAGGAAGATGCTTGAAAATCCAATTTAAAGATATGCTAATCTGTGTGGAAGGCTTTTTTTAAAAAAATTACTCACTAAAAAATCCTTCAAGTGTTCATCTTTCTAGCAGTAGTTCTGTGGAAATGTGCCTGCTACCATCTATTTCTGCTCACATCCTTTTGTGTTGCATTTCTTTAGACTGTTGCTTTGGATTTGGGGTATAGCATTGTAGTATGAGAAGCTAAGACCAATGTATTGAAATTGGTCTCTGCTCTCCTTATGCAACTCTGAGTTACTGTACTTAAAATATTTATTTGTGTTGTTTTTCAAGCTAGTGAAAAGAAATTAGTTGCTTAGTCCTATCAGAAGCCCGGAATACAGTAGTTGGTAATCTGTCTAGTCTCTGAAAGGCAACAATAAAATCTGTTAAGCATGTCAGGTTTATCAAATCCCCTCAGGATTTCAGGGCTTACTAACCTGTATTTGGTTAAGTGCTTATTCCAGACAGATGGAATTTTTGGCAGTTACTAAAAGTTCTCTCTTACCTACATGGAAATCATGTCTGACTCTTGAATAACATCTGATTTTGCAAATGTAAATATTACATAATGGAGTCTTCATGCCTGGAGGCTGTACTTTATTTGTAAAATTATTACAGTTAGATACTTATTATTTGGCATTTTGTTTGGAATCATTCTGTTTAAGAATATATTTTATGTCAGCTGATATTATGATTATCTAAATTCCCTTCATAAACAGGGTTTTCATGTCAGTTCAGTTATTCTACTGATGGCATTATAGCAACCTGTGATTAGAGTTATGTATTAGAGATGCAGGGTACTGACTGACAGCATCTGCCATACAAGTAAAGTAATATTTTAAGTAGAATTTCAGATATGGTCTAGTAAAACTTTTTGACTTTATTTTTTAAAAAAATCACTATCATGAAATAAATTGTAATTTAATATACTCTTATGTAAATTATGTATCTAAAAATAAAATTACATATTGATACATCTTGAGAAGACAATCTCGACAAAGGCAGTAATTAACAAGATTATTACTACAGATTAATTTACCATGATTTATCCAAGAGATTAGAGTCTAAAGTGGCCTACAACCAGTGTTTTTATAGCATAGGTAATCAGTGTTGAAATTTAGTTATCTTTCATAAGAACGTGCTTAACAAGTTTGTTAGTGATGTGGTAAACTGCTGTTGTCTCTTTCCGGGGTGGTTCCCAAGCTTTCCCAAGTAGGCATCTTTGAACTTCAACACATCCCAAAGGAGTTTTAAATCAATGAAGATGGCTCAAAAATAGCCAAGGACAAAAAAACTCCCAAA
Organism: Pitta sordida; assembly: GCA_013390025.1. Classification (NCBI taxonomy): domain Eukaryota; kingdom Metazoa; phylum Chordata; class Aves; order Passeriformes; family Pittidae; genus Pitta; species Pitta sordida. The sequence goes on along the minus strand of WEKX01006303.1, from coordinate 28,653 downwards.
CTCAACATCTGAATATTTGTTCAGCTTCTCTGGCTCTGTATTTTAAGCTGTGTTTCGTGCCACTGTTTGGTTTTGCCTTCTAGGGGCAACCAAGATCTCTATACAGGTGGGATGTCCCTGCTGGGGGATTGAGTTAGGGGAGGCAGATCACAAAGCCTCTTATTAATTTATCTGCTATTATGAACAGAATCAGTGTTGCTGTTAATAGAGGATAACTGCACCCACTGACCCAGTCCCAGTTTGCTTGTTCATAGGTTCATTGTAGGTCCCAGGTGGGAGCAGCTGTAGGGAGGGCAGCCTTCCCCTTTGCTAGGAAGCAGAGGTTTGTACTAATGAACCTTCAAGCTGTGTGTTCAGAAAGTCCCTCAGGGCACCTTGTTTCATCAGGTATCTCTCCACAGCCCTGGACTGCATGCAGCAGCCACCACCTTCGTAGTTGTGGTCTGAGTTGTGCAGCTGGATGAGGGAGTGTGTGCTGGGGGCCTTGCACAGTGCTGGTGACTCTCTCTGGATGTGATGAGTTTATGGGTTCTTGTGGAGTCAGGCAGAATGACCAGTTTCTGGAGTTGTGCAGATCTTGGGAGAGTTCACACGCTGCCTCTTGGCAAGCACAGTGTTACCTCATGTCTGGAAAATTGCTCCCTCCACGGACATGGGGACGTATGGAGGATATTCAAGCTACGCCAGGGGAGGTTCAATCTTAACGTTAGGAAGTGGTTTTTCACAGAGAGAGTAATTGCATATTGGAATGGGCTGCCCAGGGAGGTGGTGGAGTCGCCATCCCTGGAGGTGTTTAAGAGAAGACTGGATGAGGAGCTTAGTGACATGGTCTAGCTGGGGGGTGTAGGGCTGGATGACCCTGGGCCCCTTCCGGCTCGGAGTGGCCTGCTAGACTGTGAGGGATCTAGGTTGGTGTTATGCTCTGGGATGTGCTCTCGGTCTCTGTATGGGTGTTAGATGGTGAGTTGGACTAGATGATCCTTGTGGGTCCCTTCCAACTCATAATATTCTGTGATTCTGTGATTCTGTGATATTTACACCATCTCTTACCTGCTGGCATGCAGAATGAGAGCCTAGGCATCTCTGCATACCCTGCTCTAAAACACCTGTCCCTGAGCATCTAAATCATTTCACCTACAAGTGCTGTAAAGCCTGGAAGGTGAGGTGTTGCTATCTTCTTATGGGTTGCACTTTGTAAATTATTTTATGGCTGTAAAATTGCATGAAATCTGCTTTTGAGACAACCAGATCTGATTGGAAGTGTACAAATGCAGCTCTTTTGAGATCTGACTGGAAGTGTACAAATGCAGCTCTGGCAATTTCTTTGATTGCTCTGAGATTAAAAATCTGTGTAATAATATGAATGATTCAGGGTAAGATGATTTTTCAGTGCATTGTGGATTATGGAGTCAAAAGAACAGCCAGGGCTTGGTGTAGCAGCCCATATACAGACAACTAGTGCCCCTTGACATACAGGGGAGTGTTGTGCCTGGCTGTCATCTGGTGCTGTGAAAACCTCTTAAGCAGTTTATTATAATTGATACTATTGCCATAACGAACAATGGTGATTGCTCCAATATCTTCAAGCCTCCCAGTTGACACTAAGAGCTGATGTGTGCAAATCTGAATTTGGTCTATAGAAAATTGGAGTAATTTGGATTAGTGACTGCAAGGTTCCTATTCTAGATTGAGCTTTATCTTTCTTTGGACTTTATTTTCATAGGTACTATACAGCCTATAATTATCATGGGAGGATAGGTGCCTAGATTGCATGTGAATAGCTAAATTTAGAATCTAACTAGACCCACTGCATCATCCTTCATTATATCACAACAGGCAATGTATTTTTATACATCATTATCTTGGTGACTTCTTTTACTGTTTATTGGTTACTGTCTGCTGTTTGCGTCATGCAGTTATCAAATTTAAGGTGAGATTATGCAATACAAAAAGATTTTACTCTCTGTGTTTGTATAATAAAACAAATATATACAAATGGTTTCTTAAAAATAGGCTTCCTTGCTTACTTACAGATAATTGTTTACAGTAGATTAAAGAACTGCTAAAATAAGAATGCTGTGATGTGTCATTTCTAATGTGCTGCTCTGAATCACACTTGTATGCAGTCACTGTATCAGCTCACTGCACGGCTGCCTAGCTGCCCACACATTCCCATCGTGAATTTGCCAAGAGCAGTCTGATCTCCTTCTGGCTATCTGCATTTTTTTTTTTTTTTTTGAGTCATAAGTCCATGGGTGTGTGTATTAGCTAGTATATTTATTTTTGCTTTGTTTGTTGGAAGCTGGTTTAGACATTTGTTTCAGATTCCCCTGCTGACTTGAGTTTTTAAATTTGCTTCTGAAAAAGCCTATGGATTTAGAATTGAGCTGTGAGTATACTTGAGGTCACTTGTCTTTCCTGAGAGCTATAAAAAATTGTGTGTTCTGTGTGAACACTGTGTGTGCACGGATCTATCACAACTCTAGAAAAAGCTTTGGAATATAAATTCCAAATGCCAGAATATAGTTCTTCAACTTAAAATACTTGTTAAAAAGCTGTGTTTTTTTAAAAAATGCATAAAACAAAACCTGTGCCTTTTTTTGTTGTATATTCAAAGCTCTGCCCATCAACTGTAATGTTTTTTATTTACCTTCAGTTTGCCTCACAGTCTCACAAGTCCTGACGGATGCCTGTACATGAGGGCTTATCAAAAGGAACACAAGGGCTATATCTAAACTAGGTTCTCTGTTTACACTTTACCAGTATTCCCTTTCTAGGTTTCTTCTTCTTTGTCCCAACCGGAGTAGTTACCTCTGTGTGCTCAGCTTTTCAAACTCCAGGGAAAGCACTTAACAGAATTCACTACTATTTTAGGGATCTCAGCTGTGAGTCAAGGTTTTGTGTACTGATTTTTAAATCTTAACCAGATGCATAATCCAGAGCTAACCAGTGGGCCTCATTAAATGCCCAAAGGGGAATCTGAGCATAGTTTGGGGGGGAAATAAGTACTTTTTTGAATGATGACAATTCTGCCACAGTGACTTTTTTCCTACTTACTGTCAAATAGTACTTTAAACTGACTAACCTGATCTCCTTTTATGATCCAGTGACTCGACTGGTCGATGACAAAAAGGCTGTGGATGTTGTGTACTTGGACCTTAGCAAAGCCTTTGACACGGTTTCCCACAATAAGCTTCAGGAGAAACTTGTAAAGCACGGGCTGGAAAGGAACATTTTATGCTGGGTTACAAACTGGTTAGAAGGGCGAGCTCAGAGGGTGGTGGTGAATGGTGCAACATCAGACTGGCGGCCAGTCACCAGTGGAGTCCCACAGGGGTCAGTGTTGGGCCCAGTACTGTTCAACATCTTTAT
>WEKX01006303.1:0-18455 GCA_013390025.1 Pitta sordida | reverse complement strand
AGTTCTGAGCTTGTTAGTTAGAAAATAAACCCTTTATGTTCTTTATTTATAGTTTTGCCTTGCTTCTTTTGCCTGTGACCAGTTTTATTTTATTTTCCAGTTTTATTTTCCAGTTGGTTTTTTTTTTTAGTTTTCTCCTTCAGGAGAAGTTGGGGTGGGTCTCTGGCATCCAGCCAGAGTCAAACCACGACACTATGAAACTTTTTCCTAGTTATCAAAGCAGGTGCCTTGATTTTATTTTTTTTTTGTAGTATCGATGAAATATTGCTTTTCTTTCTTATTTCAACTGTGGCGGTTGATTATTCAGAACCAGCAAGCTAAAGATACACTTTTACTAAAATTCTTTCTTCAAAAAATCAAGTCATACTTTAAAATTGTAATACATATTCCAGAGCTGTTCACATGAACTTACTTTGAGTTTACTTTGATAAGCAAGTGCTACAAAAGTCATCAGAAGCAGATGACCCATGTGAAACTAAAACTCAGTAATGTCTTTACTTGCATAGAGATACATATGCATTAAAGCACATAAAATTTATAAAATATTATGAAACTTATATGTAATATAGTGTTATTAAGTTTTGGTTTTTTTAAGGAAAGCTAGGGAGGGCTTTAAACATTTATGAGTACTAAAATGTGGATTTTTTTTCCCCTTAAAAATCGTATTTTATGGGCCCTAGAATAAAACATTGTTCCTTCATTTTTTCCCTTCTGTGGGTTGGCATTTAGTTACTCATCTGTTGGTGGCAAGCCTTTTTTATAATTTCAAGGTGCCACAATCTTTGTTTCTTGTGGAGTCAGAATAGATTGAGCACAGACTTCCTCGTAAGTGAATAGCTCATGATTGTGTATCTTTTCTAGGTTGACTATTCTCCAGTGCTCTCAGGAAGGGCATTATCAGTTGTCATAGAGTATCACAGTATAGATAAGGCTGGAAAGGACCTTGAAGATCATCTAGTCCAACCTATAGCCCAACTAACTTAGTATCTACATCTAGATCATATCACTCAACACCTCATCCAACCTTCCCTTAAACATCTCCAGGGTTGGCGAGTCAGCCACCTCTGTGGGCAACCCATTCCAAATCCAGATGACTCTTTTGTTGGAAGAAAGGNACAACCTCCTTTTAGATAGTTATATACATAGACTACATAGAGTAGTTACTACACAGAGTAGTAACTTCCGAGGCTAGAATGTTTGTTAGTCTGAGTCCCCACCTGTAGGAAAGCATAACATTTCATGGAGATCCGTGATTCAACCACTGATGATGCCATGGGAAAAACTTTGTATTTCTGTTCCCATTTCCTCCTTAACTCTACCTTGAAGTAGTTCCTTCATGATACAGCTCATTATTTCATATGTTTCAGGATATTTCCAACTTTAAGGCAGTTTCAGCTGCTTATTTGCTGGAATTTTTCTTCACCTGTAACTTAAAAACAGGCAGAAAAAAGGACTTTATGTCATTGTTGTGTGTAGTTTTTAGCTAGGAAAGAAATTTTATTCCTACTTCAGGTCATAGAAGAAAAGCACTTGTGTTTCTCAAAACTTCACAGATAGACAGTTACAGGTCTAGCTATGAAGCAGTCAAAAGGAGAACAGCAGTATTTCCAAATCTCAATTCTTTATTTTTTTGGCAAAAAAATGTGAATATTTAAATGGCTTTTTGCCAAAATGAAAAATTTCTTTGGAAAAGGGAAGAAGGAAATAATCTATCAGTTTTAAATGACAGAGCATTAAAACTTTGAATGCTGTGCCTTTTAAATTGGAACGGAACACTGTATACTGAAGTTTTTATTGCAATGGGAATATTGAAGTAAAAATAACTGTCTCCAAGTATTGTGGGAATTCTTTACAGAAAAACTTGCTCTATCGGGTTAAAAGAAAGAGAAGAAAAATCTGTATTTCTTGGGAGTGAGGGAGGAAAGAATATTTTTTAAAGTACAATTAATCTGTATCTGATAGAAATAATAAATAAGTATAAAGAAACACAGTAATTCCTCACCTCTTCATGCCTCAAGTTTTGCCGCTTCACCTCTTTGCCAAGACGCCATAACCTTCCCTCAATCCTTCGCAACGTTTTGTCGTGTGCGCATGCGCAGAGTGCCTCTGCCACACCTGGGGGTGGGACTGCCCTGTGCCATCTTGCAGTGGGGTGTTGCATCTCCACTTATGCCTGGCACAGCCCCGGGGCCTGCCCTGCCTCGCCACTTGTGCCCGCACAGCCTCGGTCTGCTCCCCACCTTGTTGCTTGCACCTGCATAGCCCCAGAGCTGGTCCTGCCTTGCCACTTGCACCCATTTATTTAACCATTTGTTTACAAATAAGTGTAAATAAAAGGTTTCCCAGAAGCCATTTTATTCAGATTGTTTTTTCAAATCTGTCCCTGTTAAGCTTAAGATCTGTAAATACTTAATTAAACAAAAACTTGTTGTCTTTCTTTCCTGCCTGTGAGTCTTCTTTTGGATTTTCTCTTTTCCAAGTAAATGGTTGGGTAAGGAAGAAATTTGTTTGTTGCTCCTAACATCCCTAAACCAGAAGTGCTAACCTTAAATTATTGCATCCATGTGTCTTGAGCATTGGTCTGTAGCTTGCCACTTCATACCATAAAGCCAGTTTTTCTTATAATGCCTGCTTTAATATAAAGATTTTACAGTGCTGTGGAGCTCTGCAACGATAATTTATTATTGTTACTGGAGTTTTAGTGACGTACTTCAGCTGTCAAAACTAGCAAGTCTTTGGTTCACTGAAATAGCTTGAAACTGTTACAAGTTAGACTTTTTTCTCACTAGTGTGTTCACTAGTCCAAATACTTCAATTAAGATTTTAATAATTAGCATTAAAAAAAAAGGAAAAGCTGTTTCCCAGTCATATTCTGTGGCATGTGGCAGTGGTATTTTCTCAGCCATAATTTTTGTTCCAAGTATTTGTATCTTCTCCTTCCCCTTATAGTCTGAATAGAGTGTGGCTTCACTTAATAATGCTGGGTAAGCTGTGGTGGGATCTCCATCCACGGGAGCTATTCAACACCTGACTAAACATGGTCCTGGGCAAACTGCTCTAGATGTCTCTGCTTTGAGTAAGGAATCAGATGAGGTGATCTCCAGAGGTCCCTTCCAACCTAAGCTAGTGAATGCTTTCGTAAAGCAAGTCCATAGAAGTTAAGAAATAAGTCTTCGGTGATAATCTTGGATTAGTACAAATTTGTGAAAATTAAGTCAGGTTGTCCCTTAAGCACATAAAATTATCTAAATCCACTAGAGAAATAAATCCACAACCCCCTACACGAAATGGTTTCTTTAAGAAATCATTTTTGTATTCTGTGTGAATATGCAGGAGATCTAAGTGACTATTCACGACAAGGGATGTTCTAATAAAAAGTATTTTCTTCATATGTTTATGGGGCTTTATATAGGTGTGGTGTTTTCTCCATTTTTTAGCAAAATAAAATAATTTATGTTACAGGTGTAGTTCTACATTTAAGACCACAGATGAAAAGACTTGGTAACATTTGCATGCAGAAGATATGTCCTTTGAAGACTGTCAACAGCGATTTCTTGGACTCCTTTGCAGATAAAATGCTTGTGTGAATTGAATTGCACTGGAAATTGTGATTTGTGGCTGTGTTTAAAAGTCAAGTGTCTCACAATTTTATTGGAGTATGTCCATAAAGACCCTGCTCGGAGAATATGTGCATTACATGTGTGTGTGCTCAGTCCTCAAGGCAATATGTGAACTCTGGTCTCCTATGTTTATACTTACACATAAAGGAATTTTAACGAAAAGGGTGACTAGGATCCTGCCACAATGACTCCTTGAATGGCTTCATTGACGGAGAGTTCCAGAAGACATTGACTGTTTTAACAGCAACTTGAAATGAAATCTCAAGTTCTCCCTGTACAGGCAGGTGCTCAAGGACAACCTTGCATAAGAGCATGCAGTTACTGCCTTCTACTGGGTGTAAATGTCCCAGTTCTAGAAAAAGACACGTTTGTTGCAGTATGCATCTGGCACAGTCTTTGATCTCATAGAAACAGTGATTGAAAAGAGATAAGGGAAGCTGTTATTTTCCTTCCAGAGTTTGGATTTGACAGTGGGTATATACTTCTGTGTTTTATGTCCAAATCACAGAATCACAGAACATTCTGAGTTGGAAGGGACCCACAAGGATCACTAAGTCCAACTCCTAGTTTGTACAAAGGATTAAGTACAGCCATTTAGATATTGCAGAGGTGAAAGTTGTTAGTACCTTAGACAGAAGGATATTATCTGATAAAATATAAATGCTGTGTAAGACAGTATCTTACATTTGCAGGATTGTAGTTTTGATTGAAAAGTGGGTTGTGTAAATTCATAAAACTCAGCTGATAGATCCTACCATGGTATGACATGTTTTGGCACGGCTGAAACTCCTTTGCTGACTGAAATTACTGTAATCTGAAATACCAAGAGTTCATACACAAAATAAATGTGGAACAGCAGCAAATATATTGCCTGGTATGCTTGCCAAAAGGGTTGCCAGTAAAAGGAAATAATTCTATTCCTTAAACTCAATGGAAAAGCTGTGATAAATTCTGCAAGTAATTTAATCTTTTTTTTCCTCCCCTGTATGTTCTTAATTGTCTTTCTTGCTCTATATGGACACCAAAATTGTTGCCCCTGACACAGCCACATCTTCTGCATGGGCTTTTCTTTCTTCGGAGAGTCACACTGGTAAAATGTTATACTAGATGTGTGAATATTAGGAAAGAGGCCATTGAATCACTTTTTCAGAGAATAATGTGTTATTTTGGTTTTTTATTTAAGCTCTCTACCTTAATGCGTTTTTATATAGATACTGATGATACGAAGTGATGGAGCTAAGTCTCTTACATAGTTTAAAAATAATAGCCTTTCCTCCCACCTTCCTTTATTTGCTTTAATGTTTTATAAGATAAGAGCAAAGAAGTTTTGGATTTGGGTTTTTCACCTTTCTATTTTGCCTTGTAAAATGCATGCCAGTGATATTTGGGCCAATTATCCTAAGAAATCATCAGTCATTTTTCAGTAGTTATATCAGTTTTCTTTTGTGTTTGGATGATACCTGGTTTATAGCCCTTTATTGCTACTGCATTTCATTCCCTTCAGATTAGTATGAAAGGTTCTTAGGTGAAATAAAGGCAAAGGGGGAAAAGTGACCTACTGAAATTTGAATGCCTGGCACTCTCCCCTGTCTGACTTGCCAGACTTTTTTGTCCTCTGAAACTCTTCCCTGAAACTTCATTCAAGACTCTGTCTGGGGATAGATAATATTTTTCTCTCTTTTTATAACACTAATGATTGTTCTCAGTGTTTTATTGCTTGTTTTCACTATGTTTTCAATTAAACATGGGCTTTGGTAAAAGATTCCATTAANAGAGTTTTGACAAACATTTTTTTTTATTTGAAGCCCTTGAGGAAGCCTTTTGCTAAACTTCTAATTTCTTTTGTAGAAGATTTCTTATCCCCATTTAAAATCTAGTCTTGATCTGAGTAGTAAGAAAAGATGATGAAAAGGTATTTTAAAGTCTTAAGGAGTCACACCTCATTTTAAATGAAAGTTTTAAAAAAATAAAATACTGGCAACTGCTTCAAAACAGTGCTGTGACTTGCATGGTGTTTGCAGTCTCCTGTATGGAGCGGGCCAGAGTACACATGATATTCTCTAGCATCACTTTAAACACTTTCTGGAAACAAAATTGGTATCTTCATGTGTATTCACAACTATGTTTGCATGATCTTGTATTTCAAGATAAACCTCAGGATAGTCATCCTCAGGAGAAAGGTTTTAATAAGGAAGAATTCAAGGACTTTGGACGATATGCTGTATCATAATTAAACATTAAGGAATTGGAAGAGTGGTAGGGAAATGTAAGAATATGAAAGAAAATTAGTAGTATGTATATTTGTAGTTGAGAACTCCAAGAGCAGGATATAATTTAACCTTGGAGAACATTCAAAACTAATATGTGTGATGGAAGGTGGTTCAGATTGTGTCATGATGATGGTATTCAGAGTACATCTGCAACTTTTTGGTTTCTAGATTTTTATCTGTTTAGGATCTAAAATACCCTTCATGACACAAGTGGAGGGATACTGTTTTGCTTCACTTCTGTCACCTCGTTACAGTCATCACCTGCCAAACTGGCTGCACTAGTCTTGCTTACAGTGCTTATTAAATGTTTATGTAGCAGATTGCAGAAGAAGTGCTTCCCTGATATACAGGGATATACAAGCTAAGCTTGAATGAAGTACACTCAGATTTCCTAAGCTGTTCTTTGTTAGATTGTTACCTGACTATCTGTGTCTTCCTAAAGAATGAATTAGATATTATTAGGGCATGTGATGCATGAATGAGTGTTCATGCGAATAATATTTAAGCACACAAACCTCCAGGTTTCCGGAATTAATGTATTGTATACATTTCCTCAGCAATTTGTAATAAAATGTTAGGCATATTATTTTTTTTTCATTTACATAATTAGTAATCCATTGTAAATGAAAAAAAAAGCAACTTGCATAAATTGTATGCATAAATTAAGTTAAAGATTTCATGTAAGGATATTGGTATAGAAGACTACTTAATTTGTACAGTCATACTTAACATTACTAAAACTAGTGAATAGAGAGGTGAGGTTTAGGATCACCAAGTTCCTAAATATTAAGTATTCACAAGGTAACCAGAGTCATACCTGTGTGAACTAGTCATACCTATGTAAACTGGTATGACTTGAAGTCACTCATAGACTAATCTGTCATACTCAGCACTGGAATTTGATTTCTGGGTTAGGATCTTGAAGCAGTAATGTTAGCTTAATGGTAGTCAAAAGTAGATCAAACTTTTTTCACTCATTTCTCTAATTATTTTTTTTCTCATTGGTTTACTTTTTAAATAAATATAGAACTTCTCTAAAATTGATTTTCATTGTGACATAACATTACAGATTTCATGACAAGCATAGACTTCAGGGATGAGATGCCATATATGTATGCTTTGTTTTCAAAAGGTTTGTTCTTCAGTATTTACTTCAAGGATTAGTTTGGATTTAAGATAAATTTCTATGGAGGCAAGAGCATGCAAACTTTTTTTTTTTAGTTTTGTTTTCTTTAGGCAAATAAGTAAGCTTGTTTAAGTTATATGTAATGGACAACTGATATGTATAGATGAGGCTCTAACAGACCAAGTCCTCAATTGTAGCGCATTGTTTTATACCTGAGAGGGATTAGCTTCCTGAGTATGTAGTTTGTCAACTTTGTGATGGTTTCAGCTTCTCTGTCTCAAGCAGTTTGTTACCCTTTGTTTTTGAACCATTTGTCCTATTAAGACAAGAAGGAATTAAAATACTTTTAACAAAAAAGAGGCTATTATAGAACAAACATAGCTATAATTATCTAAACATCTCTGTATTTCTAAATCTAGTTTGTATGTTCTCTTGATGTCTGTCTAATTATATGTAATTCTCCACAGATACATTCTACTAATGAGTCTTCAGGATCGAAACGAAAAGCTTTTCTATAAAGTGCTGGCTTCTGACATTGAAAGGTTCATGCCTATTGTTTATACTCCCACTGTGGGACTGGCTTGCCAACAATACGGGTTAGCATTCCGGAGGCCAAGGTATGTAAGGTTATACTTCAGATAAAAACAATTGTATCTTATTTTGCTCTTGGCAGATATTTGCAGGGCTTTTCTAACATAGCTGAGTGTAATCCAAAACTTCAATAACTGAGATAACTCAAGCTACACTTACGGTCTGCGTTAAACAATAATTTGTATTGCATTAAGAAGGCAAATGGTTGGTTTAATTGCATTAAATTTATGAGTATAATTTTAGTCTTATTTACTGATACTTTTAGAATCCTAGCTGCATGTTACAAGAGCAGAGAAAAATGGAACCTTAGACTTAGATTTATCTTAGCAACTTGAAGAGTACAGACTTTTGCCTATATAAATATTTATATTATATGTATTTTATACATATATATATACACATAAGTGAGCCCCCAGATTTTGCAGGTTGAAGGGCCCGGGTCCTTCCTGTGAAGCCAACCATTCATGAAGATAGCGAAATCATGAATATGTGATTAAGCCCCGCTTGTTGCCTTGCCTTCCTCAGCTCCTGAGCTCTGGAGGATATTCCTGGGTCTGCCCTATACATTATTCTGCCTGAGGAAAGCAAAGGAAATGCCTTTTGCCTTTTCCTGGCTGCAGAATCATGGCTTTTGCCCTGGGGCCGCTTTTCCGAGGACAGAAACCCCACAGGAGCTGGCGTTGACCCCCAGCTGATTTCTTTTTCTTTTCTTTTCGAGAAGCGGTGTGTGTGGAGGCAGGAAGGGGAATTCCAGGCATATTCCCAACGGGCCGACACAGTCACGGTTGCTATGAGATCTGTTGAGTGACAGCTGGTATGCCCTATCGCAGGGCACACAGAAGCTAAGTTTGGGGATAGTGGCACACAGGACGCAGCTCATCTAAGGGGAGTAGAGTTGTAGGCACTCTTACCTTTTTGGGGGGCAAACTCAGTCCTAACCCTTAACTCTACCTAACCCAACTTTGAGGACACCTGGCCAGTCTCCCTGCGGAAGGGAGTGAGCCCTCCCCAGTTTCAGGTGGAGCGGTGCTGCTTGCCTCACACGGTAGCTGCTGAAAATGGAGTGGCGCCACCGTGCCTGCGGCTTGGCACGGTCCCTCACAGTCCCGCAGCAGTCCCGGTCTTCCTGCAGGAGGGAGGGAGCCCTACCTGGCTGTGGGCAGAGTGGTGCATCTTGCTCCATGCAGTAGCCACTGCAAACAGTGCAGGCGCCCATGGACGCCGATGCTGAGGGAGTGGGGGGAGCCCAGTCCCAGTGGGACCTGGACCAGGAGCCACCTGGGAGGCCACAGGGAATGCTGCAGGGAGGGGTCAGAAGACACTCCCTGCACTCTCCTGATGTGTCACAGGTCATGGAGCAGTCCCAGGAATGCCCTGCAGCGGCTTCGGAGCGGAGGGGGGTAGGGTGACAGGCGGGGCTTAATTGTGTATTCATGAGCTCATGACCTTTGCAGTTTTTAGGCTTCGTGCTAGGGAAGGAGACACATGGCTCCGTGAATGTCAGGGGATGACTGTGATTTGTTGCTTCATAGGTTGGTTACTGGTATGCTTTTCGTCTGTACACAGTATCTATATTTATAGAGTGATGAGGAAGTGGTATGAAAGAAGGATAGATCCTTCTGTTTCACTCTGCCTCTTGAACATCAACTCACAGAATTTGAGATTTCTGGTGGTTGCTCTTTGAGAACCTTGTGTATATCACTACCTTCAAGTAACAAACTGAAACACCACTTTGGAGCCTTCTGTAGAATTTTCTGGCAAAGAAAGAGATAAATGAGCTGCATATGTATAGCTCTGTTAACAGAAATTGGTTTTTTACCGTCAAAGCATTGATCAAAAATAATACGCTTGCAAGACTTAAGGGAACAAATAACTGCTCACATATTCTTCAGCAGGCAGTATTTCAGGGAGACTTGTGGCTTTGAGGTTTTGTTGTTGTTAATGTGAAAATAATTTTGGCCTTGTGACTGACAGAATGAGTCAGGACCATCTGGCCAACTGCAGAAAACAAAAATTCCCATTCCTATGCACATTAAAATGTTCAAAAGACCTCAAGAATGCTTACTTAAACCTATTTAATGATCTGTGGTTTTTAGGTACCTCCCCTAGCAAGAGAAGTCATCTCCTTTTTTCCTCTCATTGTTTACCACCATGGTGATTTTATTGGCCTTCCTGGAAGTGCTAAATGTATCTGTAAATTGAGTCTTTACTTGCACTGGCCTCATCCCCCCTCGTTTTGGTACCCATTGCCATATAAAATATTTCACAAGGAGCACCTCTGCCCATGCATGTATTTTTCACTTTCTCCCCAGACCTGTGAAGCATTGGTGGAGAAAAACACCCTGTCAAATNGCCAGAGAGAAGAGACCAACCCCCACCTCGTTACAGCTCCCTTTTAGGGACCAACTCTTCAGACCCTTTGCAAACTTTGTTGCTCTTCTCTGGATGTGCACCAGCACTTCAATATTTCTTTTGCAGTGTGGTTGGAATTAGATGATGTTTAAGGTCCCTTTCAATCCAAACAATTCTATGATTCTTTGAATCTTTCCTGATTATGAAAAATACCTATACTTTGCAATCTTTCACTGTTACAAAGATCTGTTTTTTTCTTAGAAAAACCTTTTCTAAATTATTCTAAAACCAACTATCCAAAGCAACCAATATTGTTTAGTTTGAAATTACATTCTAGACCATTTAGCGTCATTTAGCATTAAGCCTTATATACTAGCACCCCTCATTACCAGCATCCCCCATAAGATTGCCGGAGAGGAAAAATGTACATTAAAATTTACATTAAAATTCACCTTAAATTTAACATTCAGAAGGAGAAAAGCAGTTAAGGATGTAAAATTTAGTTCTGTCTGTACAATCTTACAATTTTGGTTGATTTTTTTTCAGATATTGCAATTAAGGAAAAAGGTATAATCTGATCATACCTTGAAAAAAAGAAGTATTCTATAAGAACTGTGTCTATCTGTTTTATGCTGAATGCTGACTCACATGTAAATACCGTCTTTACTGATAAATGTTTTTCTTTCAGAATGTTTTTTATTTCAGAATATTTTTATTACTGTCTCTTCCCACAGCTCAGAAAATGTGATATTTCATAGTTTTATGAAGATCCCATTAGGAATAGACCTGTTTATATAGGTAAATAAGATAAAAATTACACCATTGCTGCAGATCATACTAGAATATGGAAGGCAATGTCTTATCAGTTTACATCTGTAAGGGTTTTTTTCAATATTCAGTCACATTCCTTTATGTTGTGAAGTTTGAAGCCCCTGGCTTACAAGTTGCCTCTTGGAGCAAGGAACAATGGAAATTAATTTAGAGTTGAAAAAATAGGCATCTCATTGGATCATCGAATGAAATCATCCTCTGTGACTCCCTTACATGTTTTTAGAAGGCTGTATTGGCTCACATGATGTGCTTACAGTTATAGAGGGACTCTGTGGGTTAGGGAAGAGATTTGCATCCAGAAGCAGTATTTTTCAATTATAGAATAAACATTCATGGCTGACCAGCTGACCATCTGATTAAGTATCATTTCTCGAGAGAACCAGCTGCAAAGTAACTTGACTCACTGGTTTGAAGCTCGTCTGTATTTTATTTGTAAAATTCCAACTCAAGATTGTATTACTCGCTATGAATAGTCAGCTTTAAATCCACCATTTTAATGAGTAAGAGTGTTATTGTAGAAATAAACAGTAAAGATTTGATAGCATATCTGTAACATGCACCTACCTACACTACACAGTTACATAAACATAATTTAGAAGCCCAGTCTCTCTGGTCTTCCTCCTAACTGTTAAAGAGGATGAGGGAAAAAAGAGGTTAGGAGCTGGTCAGAGAAGGAATTTGGACCTGTAAGCTTTGCTTGTGCTGGAAATACAACGGGGTTGTGGGTTTATTGTAATGCTCACACTACTATTTTAAGAGAATTATCTCAGAATCTCTGCTAGGTCACTTTTTGGTGCAGAGTTTCTATCATTTAAATTCCTAAAGTTAAAAAAATCTTCAGTTGCACAAAGCGTGTGCATACATATGACAGCTTTTACCAAGAAACAATCTGGTTCTATAGATGGATTTCTGAAATACATGTAACAGTACTTTCATCCAACAAGAATAAATATGGGAAAGCTCAATGGAAATTTCCTTCAAGAATCCAAAATCAAGTTTTTACATTGTACAGAGAACACCCAGGAGTTTAAGGTTCTTGTTTAAACTCAGCATTCAGAGAAGGGAGGAAAAATTGCCAAGAACATACTGCTATGCTGGAGACTTTGGATGCTGTTAAAATGTTAGGTGGCTGTTTATGTATTGCCATTCCTAGAAGGAAAAACCATCTCAAACAGAATATGAACAGAGCAAGCCCTGGTAACTATTGCAGCCACACAGGCATGGCACAGTTCCTCTGAAATAACTTCTTGATGCAGTCACACACTGTCAAGCTGACTAGGAACCAGTTTTAAGGCAGCTGTGTTGGACCTGATACAGTCTCTTAAAAGGCAAAGTATGTCAGCCCGAGCTTTGAAGTTATTTACTAGATTGGTTCCTCATTGAAGTGTGTGACTGACTCAGCACATTTGAGAGATTCATTCTTTTCCTTTCTTTCTCAGAGAATGTGTTTATTTACGTTTATTGTATGTATTTACATTTACAATTATTCAGATGCACTCTATTGAATGCATATGTTGCAAATGTGAGGGGTGTTTTGTTGACTTAGTAATGTTTACATAATGAGATTGTCAGCTGCAAAATAGCATAGCTTTTTAATAAAAAAAATAAATTGGAGGACAGGGAAATACTTATTTCCTGTGACAGAAAATGCAACATGTTAGACCTTGGCACCATAAATTGCAGTCTGTTTCACAGCACAAGGTTGATCCTGTGGTATATGTAATAATTTTTTTTGTGGTTTTTAATGAGCCTTATATTGGAGCTATTTTTCTTCATTCTGTTGGCTGTCTGTGCCATCCAAGTCTCTTCAGAATCCAGATTCTGCTTACTGGAGGCCAAAAACTTGTCAAGTACTCCTGGATCATATGAGCCAAAAAAGTGCAGTTCTTGGAGCTTTTTTGTGACTCTCTCTCTCCCTCAGATACATGACTTTTCTTGATTGAGACTGAAATATCTGGATTTATTTGACCTAATTTTTTCACTGTATAACAGCTCTCTTAGATTTTTTTCCCAGCACATCTAGATTTTTGTGGGGTTTTGTGTTGTTTCCTCCCTCCCACCACTCCCCANCACTTTTGTGAGGCAGGCTCCCCGTTCAGGGACTGGGGGTACGATGCTGCCATCGCAAACTCTCCTCCCCTCAGGGCGAGATGAGTCTTGCCCCACAGGCACCGTGGCACCGCCTCTCGGCAGAGCAGAGTCAAACTGCGCATGCGTCAGGCAGCTGGGCTCATGGACGGCTAAATCATATTTGCGAAAAAATTGCTTCGCAAATGGGCGAGGTCGTGAAGGAGAAGTCGCGATACAGAGAGGATTCACTGTATATGTATACATGGAATATTCTGTGATTCTGTGATATATCTGTTTAGGGACTTTATTAATCTGGTTGTTGCTTTGTGGATAATTATCTTAGTACCTTCATTTAGTTAAAAGTGATTATTGTGTAACATAAAACTGTATTAAAAAGATAACAAAGCACTAGTTTCAGAGTTACTTTTCCTAGTATTTTCTTCTCTGAAAACTATGCAGAAATTTCATCTGGAAGTGGAAAAAAAGTAGATGTGGAGGATTTTTAACCGATCTCTTGTAAAGGCCTGATTGTTAGGGCAATCTCTGAAATCAAAATGTTTTGCAATGAAGAAATAAAATACAGTGAAAAGCTTCTTTGCAAATAGCCTGTTGGAATTCTGTTCTTCAGGAGGCACTGCTATGTGTTGTGTGTAGTAACAACATGCATCATGTGGCAAGTTATTCTGTAACACCTTGACAGAGAATTAGCATAGTTGTGGCATTTTGTCTAATTCTAGACAATCTTTCTTTTTTTGACCTCAAAATCCTGACAATGATGGCAGTTGAAACCCCTTACCAAGCACTTTTGAAATAGGTATATGTTGCTTATTTTAACTTTTGCATTTTGTGAAGATGACTGCTGTTGACATGTTCCAGGATACTTTTTTTAATTGCATTGCCTTGCCATTGAATTCAAGCACCATGACATCTTGTGACACACAGTAATTTTACTCTTTGGCTTGATTCTGTTCTGCTCTGTTACCCTCATCAAGCAAAAACTTAGCATGCCGTTGCTTCCTTGAAACTAAGGCTAATAGGACCTCCTAGCAAAACATTTTTCCAGCTCCGAAAAGCTGGAAAAGGATATTTGGCACAATGTGTTGGACTCCTATCTTCTCCTAGGCTGTTTTCTGTGCTGGATTGTGCCTAAGGTGTATTCACAGAATCACAGGTTATTCTGAGTTGGAAGGGACCCATAGGTTCATCTAGTCCAACTCCCAAGCAAGTGCCCACCCAGGGAACAGGCCCACACNGCCACCTGGGCACACTGCTGGCTCATATTAAGTTTTCTGTCAACTATTACTCCTAAATCCCTCTCCATTTGACCACTCTCCAGCCGCTCATCCCCCAGCCAATAGTGATGCATGGGGTTGTTCTATCCAAAGTGAAGAACCCGGCACTTGGTCTTGTTAAATCTCATACTATTAGAATCTGCCCATTTCTCTAGCCTGTCAAGGTCCCTCTGAAGGGCCCTTCTGCCCTCTGGCAGTTCAACATCTGCCCCCAGCTTGGTATCATCTGCAAACTTGCTGATGATGGACTCAATTCCTCCGTCCATGTCATCAATAAAGATATTCAGCTTGGTCTGTTAGCAGCTGGTAATGCTTCTGCAGGGAACGATGTCACAGTCTTGCACAGAAGATGTCAGTTGGCCTCATTTTGCTCTTAGAGTGTTTTGTAAATATTGTCAGTTTCTCTTTTAAGAAATATTTGACTGAAGAAAGTATCTTGAAAATGTGATGATATTCTTAATTTATATGCATGTAGTCATCTGATCTCTCTTGAACTTTTATATTCATCACTATATATATCTCAAATATATTATCAAATATTTTGCTATATTTTTGCAATAAGTTTCGCAGTGTGAAATTTTTCTGTTTTTATTAAAATTTCACCTTTCAATAAGATCAAGAAAGGTTGGATTGTGCTAAGCTGAGAAAAGGTAGTCTTGACCTATAATGATGAAATATTATGTCCTCCATAGGGTGGTGTGTTTTTGTGTGTACTAAGTGCTTGCATGTGGGTACAACCTACAGCAGTAGTGGAAGGGGATTGAATTTGCAGAAGTCATGCTCTGAGTTATTCTTCCATTTAGTCTTGTCTAAGTTGGAGCTTTACCTGTTATTAGCCTCTTCCTGCTCTCATGAACTGCATACGTAATTTCTTATGCAGGTAATCTTCAAGGGCCTTGTAATTAAGATCATAAAAACTTTATCCTAAAACACATCACAAGCATGGAATTTCTGGCTTTCAGGCCCAAGTTTGTACCTCTTGATGCTGTATTGCTCTGTTTTTTCTGGAGGGAGTACATCTTGGCTGTGAGCAGGAGGAAATGAGGCCATCCTGTCTCAAAACATGAATCTCAAAATGTTTGGCAGCAGCCAATGTTTGGTAATTTTCTTCCTCCTCTTAACGCAGTCTTCTGAGGAAGACAGCTAGCAAGACTCTGTACTCTTCCACCTACATTCTTGGTGGTTTCTATGTTAGAAGGCTAAAACTGAAGTACTGACCACACCTCGTTTTCTGTTTCCTTCCTCACTTCTTTCACAGTGTCCTGGTTATTTTCAGGGGATCCTTGGCCTCATTTGTCTTGTACTGTTGTTTTCTGCACATTTCCATTATCTGTTGTCTGTGGGTTAGAACAGAGCATTCTCCTTCCTCTATAAAGTCAAAGGGCTCAAAATTATCTTTCCAAGAGTGTCTGCATTTTGAACCAATGGGAACTTACATTTCTTTGCATTTTGGCATATGATTATCTTCCTCATTTCCTTACATCCTACAGTTCTATAAAACAAAGATATTTCATACAGATGCTTTTCACTACATGGAAAGGACAGTTTGTGCAACAGTAATTAATGCAGTATTTATTAGAACTGCCTTGTTTGTTTTACTAAAGCAGTCAGCTTGTGGATCTACGTGCAGAAGACAGAAAGTACGTGATCCCAAGTGAAAAGTCTTTACTCTGACTAATCTTTTCTTTCTGGTGCCAATACCACATAAAAGGTAGACTATATCCTTTTCAACAAATAAAATATATAACTGCATTTTAAAATAGCAATATTATTTTGTTACGTTGTGATTTTATATCAATAACTAGAACATGTACCAATATATTATAGTATATACAGTCAGGTCTCATATATCGTGGACCCACAGTCTTAATTGGGTTCTGCGAAGCCCGACTTCCGCGCTGAAAGGCAGCTCATTAATATGCAAATTTGCTCCACACCCTCATGCGGCCCTGGCACTGTTTCTGCACTGTGTTGCTGTGTATCAGTGTTTGTGTCGGCCCTTCCCGGTGCTCGCAGCCACCCCATGCTGGGAAAAAACCCTTTTTGGCTCAGCCAGGGACACAGTTTCATAACTGCACGGTGATGGCTCTGGGGGAGCGGCCCCACGTGTGTGCGGCCGCCGCCACTGAGGCGGCAGGTCGCGCATGTGCAGTTGCAAAAAGGCACCTCCATCATCGCTAAAAAAATCATGCCGCTAAAGATCTGAAACCACAATATGGGGGGCGGAAAGTGTAAGAGGGCCTACTGTATACATTACCAATATATAACCACGTTACTCTTCAGTGTCTTCCTTTTATCCTGAATTTTTAGGGAGATTTTGATTCTGTGCCAGACCACAATGCTGCCTTCTGTTTACAAGCTGCCATATTTCACGAAGTAGTACATTCCTTAATGAAATGTTCTTTAAGGGCAGAGATTTTATTAAATTTCCACACCTCTGCTTTGCCAAAAGCTCTACTGGCAACACTGAAGTTTCAGGTCATACAGTACAGGAGATTTCTACTCATTGGTTCTGTCCTACTTAAGGCATATTTAGCTACTATAATTTCCCCCTCATGAAATAGCCTCTGTCAACCTGCTGTATTTATACAGTTTCCCTAATTCTGAACATCATTTGTCCCCCAAAGCAAATCTTTTCAGATTTAAGTCACTTCCCTCAATAAGAGAACCATTTCTTAGTTCAACATCTTTTTAAGGGCAGCCTATCAAATCCCACACAATGTCTGCAACTCAACATTATGCCATCTTTACCTTTTGTACAAAATTATAGATATAGTTGCCTCTCTTCTGGTCTGGGAGCTTTGGACAGGCCTGAAGTTGTGTCTTGCGGTTGTCAGTAATTTGCATATTGCATCCATTCCCAGGGACTAGTATTCTACACCATCTCCTCATTTAGGACAACACAGACAAGTGGAAGCTTGTGTCACATGAGTAAACAGGATGGTGCAAGATTTTTTCAGGCGTCTGATCAGCCTTTGGAACAGGAACTTGAATTCTCAGTTTCTCTTATCCTGTGAGTGTGAATTCCTTTGATGATGATCCTGATAATATCCGATCCTCTAGATCGGTGCTGAAAGCAAAACAAGGCATAACACTGATGCTGATGACTCCAGCACAAAACAGGTGATAATTCTTGTTTAAGGTTTGAATCCCTTGTCTTGGAAACTTGAACATTTTTGGAGTTAGTGATTTTCAGTCTGTTTACATCAGCTTTGCACTAAACCATTTGCAGTGTCTTTCAGGAAATGAACAGATTAATTTTATTTTTTAGGAGTGTAGGTAGTATAATAAATATGTTTGTGCTGTCAGTCTCAGTTGCCCCATATTTTGTTTCAAGGCCCAGATCTCCACAGCACTGCCTATGATATATTTGCTACTTTATTCCTCGGCTTCTCTCTAGAGCAATGCAACTGATTTGCTGCAGCAGGTGAGGTAAATCTTTCAGTGCAGCCAAATACAGCCAGAAAATGTAAAGTACGAAATTACATTACATGTGGAGAAGAAATGTGGGGAGTTTGAGGAGATTTTTGGGTGTTTATTTGTTTTGTGAAAATTGATTTGGAATGAAAGAGAAGCCACAGCTTATTTATTGAGCATGTTGTGCACACCTTCAGTATCGGGCATGCTTTTAGACTGACAATAAAAATTCCTTTAAGAAGACTTACCTGTAGTGTACTGAGGTGTCCCAGGCGCTTTCAAAGAGAGTTAGTTAGCCATTGGTGCTAATGGGTATTTAACATTTGTGTTGAACATACTGTTGCTGAGGAGTTACAGAATTGTTTGCTTTTTGGATGGCACTACTTCAGTTTTATAAAAGTACCTATTCTGAAACCCTCCTAGAGGAGGTAATGCTCCCCAGGACAGGCACTACAGGGATTGCTTAGTAGGGTGCTGTCGTGGTTTGACCCTGGATGGATGCCAGAGATTCACACACAACCTCTCCCGGAGAAAAAAAACTGGAAAAAAAAACTTACCACAGGCAAAACACGGCAAACTACAAGTGAGGAATATAAAGGATTTATTTATTAACTAACAAGATCAGAGCTTAATGTGAGAAGCATCATTTTAAAGGCAACCTTTTCCCCCCACCCCTCCTTCTCTTACAACAGATCTCATATTCCCTTTTTCGACCAGGAGACAAAGGGGGAATAGGGGTAGGGGTAAATGCCAGGCAAGTTGGTATTTCTGACCAGATTTAGGGTAAAACCATCTCTCTGTCTTTCATAAAGTCCTCTCTCTCTCTCTCTCTCTGAAAAGTCTTTGATGATCCTTTCTGAAGTGAGATCGCGACCCAGGGATGACA
>WEKX01006302.1:364631-396435 GCA_013390025.1 Pitta sordida | reverse complement strand
TGGTTCTCATTTCTAGTGCTTAAACAACTCATGCAGGTTTTGACAGATTTAAAAAAAAATATATTTGCATAAACCGCTTTATTGGAGCAGCAGTTTTTTAACAGGCTTATGAAAAGTTTTGTTTGTTGTTTTTTTTAAGACCATACTTTTTTTTGTTCCTAAGAAAGCACAGAAATAATGTTGTGTTTGGGGAACTTTAAAAGTTACTTTATTATAAAAGATGAATCAAAGTGCAATAGAAGTCGTTATCTCTCAGAGAGAAGGTAAGCTGGAAGTCTGCATGATTTCAGTAGTATGTAGTGTTGATATGTGCAGAGGGATCGTGACTGGAGGATGAAATTACCCCTCCTGAAGACTACTAGACACCTCTACTAAACTTACCTTTAATGAGATTTAAGTATAATATGTATTTACTATGCTGACTTTGGCTTTTATTGATTTATTTATAATGGGTTAAAAGTATAGGTTGATATTTCAAATCACCTTAGCTGGGGCTTTATGGCTGCCTCAGGTCTCATTGTTAATATTCTTACAGCTATTTACCTCCATCGGTAATGAACAGGCTAATGGGTCAGCAAATCTGACTGTGCCCTGATCTCTTGGGATGGTTTTCACTCAGTCATCATCTGGAGCTGACTTTCACATGTGACTCAAATAATTTGAGTGTCTCTATATAGAACAGTTGTCAGATACGTAGCAAAGTAACCAGCAAATCAGTTGTGTGTGAATTAAACAAACCCCCCCACAATTTTTGTACTAATGCATGTATTATGTACACTACAGCACCCTTCAAAACAAGTGTGTGANCTATTAGCTTGCAACACTTTTTTTTTTAAGAAAAGAT
Organism: Pitta sordida; assembly: GCA_013390025.1. NCBI lineage: Eukaryota > Metazoa > Chordata > Aves > Passeriformes > Pittidae > Pitta > Pitta sordida. The sequence continues at coordinate 395,591 of WEKX01006302.1, read as the reverse complement.
GTTATCTTTATAGAATTGACTTATTTGGAAACTTAACATAAGCTTTCAAGCCCACAGAAAATATGGTGATGTGTTTCTGTTTCAAATATGTTTTAAAAAGTAATACACTGTAAAATGTTTTTGCAGTACTACTTTAGAAATAATTTTGGATGCCTTAGATAAGAACCTCTTAAACCCTGACTCTAAAATCTAGATATACAAAAAACTTACAGGATTACGGTTTCAGTGCTACTCAGTCTTGTAGCCATTGCCGTTCCCATGTGACCTGATTATCACTTTGAAAACATCCAGGTTGAATAGCGATAGGAAAAAAGTGTAGCAGTGCTGATGTATGAAATAGCCTTAGTCCTGCATCTAAATAGACACAGCGTCCATTGACATCAACAGACATTATACGTAGGGGAGGTACTTGAAATATTACAATTTTATCTGTGAGTGACTGTTGGGGTAGTTTCGCTGATCATAATACCTCAAAAATTTAATTTTTAAGAAGCACCTGTCCAGTCAGTCTTGAATTTATTGAGATAATGGGTGTGTTTCTTCCAGTGCAACACTGTTCTCTGCGCTTTATGTTGATTGCATGGCTCTAATTAAATCCATGCAAGGGCTGTGCTTTATGCTGTTATTAAACAGCAGAGTGTTAAAATTGATTTAGCAGGCTTTAGAAGCAGTGATGCTGGAGAGGTGGTGCAGCAAGGAGTTGCCTGCTTCTACAGAAATGCTACACGAATCCAATCTTCTCTGTAGCAGTTCTAGAGAGATTAAAAAATAATCGCTGTGTTTTGTATGTTGCAGGTGCAGAGTGAGACTTCCAAGAAATCCAATGACAATTGACAAAGAGAAAAGAAAGCTAGGTGAAAAATGTATATAAAACCCTCTAAAAATGTGGAGGTTTTTTTGTGTTGGCAGTTCGAGGGAAATAGTGTGAGAAGTTGAGAGGATCTATTGCAGTCTAGACTTAACTCAAACCTTTCCCTGTCCTGACGGATGGTAAAGAATTAAACACATCTCATGGTGCACTGGCATATAATGCCCACTGCCCAGTGGTGGTCTGCTGGTCCCTCACTATGGGGTGATTAAAAACAGAAACAAGTAAAGGTACAGAGTTGTTGCCATATCTGAGTGTTCCCTTATAGGGCACCAGCAGGGCTGGGAGGAAAGAGAGGAGGGAATGAGCAAAGACACTGTGGGTCAAGCCGTCATTTTGGGTAGTTTCATTTTACAATCTGGTCAGTCTGTTGTAGTTGGGTGCTACTGGCATCTTATATCTGTTTCCTCTGGCATCTTCCCTGTGAGAAGAGGAGAATGCATGGGAATAGCAGGAAGTCAAATGAGAAGATGCCTGAGGAGAGAATAAAAACTCTCACAGTTTTTCATCAGTCACATTTTCGAATAGATTTGAATGCAAATGGGACATAGTGACTTAAAATTTTGATCTCTCTCTTACCTGTGGTGACTGCTACTTGCTTCATCTAACGTTGATTGACCACCTTGCAACAGAGAAAATAAAAAGAAACTGAAAGAGATCAGAGGGCAGAGAAATGTGCAGGGAGAGCTGGAGTAAAACGAATGGAAGAAAGAGAAATAGGGGAAACTGGAGATAGAAGTATTCAAAGAAAACAAAGAGTAGAACACAGAGAGACTGCAATGAGAAAGGAAATCACAGCAGCAAAAATACATATATTTGGATGACCTCAAAGCCACAAGTATGTCTTTCTCTTGAAAGCATGGACACCTCCTGGTTGGCACATAAGGTACACAACACTCAGTAGAGGTTTTCTAGAGGACGACATGTGGCTGCTCTGCTTGTAGAGGACCAAAGTGGCGTAATGTTATCACCAAGAATACATTAATCAAGTGTGTTCCTAGTTAAACAGAAGGTAGAAATGAGTACTGATTAAAATCTACCTTTTCAGGAACCAGGGGAAATGCTGGAATATATGAGTTTGGAACCAGGGGGAATGCTGGAATAGATGAGTTTGAGTCTTAGGAATTTCAGCTCAGGGCTTTAGCCAAAGCTCATTCTAGTGTTTCAAAAGATTCTCTATTGACCCTGAAGGTCTGTCAGGAAAACAGTCCTTCCCTTGTTCTTCCTTACTTTTTCCCAATCAGTAATCCAAAATCTTCTAATAGAAGTGTTTTGCTCCTGACTTTTAAAATTTTTTTTGCCAAAGATGTGAGATGTATTCTCATGGCTGACTTGAAGATCCCTCTGCTTTGTGCCATGCATTGATGAGCAAGGTATATGTGGAATGGCAAGACTAAAAGTTTCAGGGCAAAAATACAAGGAAATAATCCTGTTTTATCTGTCATTCCATAGCTCACGTGATAGTCTAAGCTCCCAAAAGGAAAAGTAAAAAAAGCTTAATTTTTACCTAAATAGAAAAAAGAGATACTCTAAAATGATTATAGCTAATATTGAAGAAAGACACCAAATATTTTGAGACTTTATAATGTGGGAATCGGCAATACTGGGAGAAGTGTCTGCAAGATGATTTCAGATTCAAGGACGTAAACATACTTCATTGCTCTGATTTAGTCACCCTTGGTCATTCAGGATGTAAGTGGGAACTGATCTCATTTAGGAAATCATTGAGAGGAGATGAGTCTGAGGACTTGATTCTATCTTATCTTGACACACCACAGTTAATAAAGAAAGCAATTATTATGTTTTCTGGAATGTACCCTCATCTGAGGCATTGTTAATAAATGGCTAGAAAAGGGCTAGTTCTCCAAAGATGTTTAAGCACCTAGCTCCCATTGATTTCAATAAAATGAGGCATCTAAGTGCCTTTAAAAACCTGACCTTAAGTGTCATCACGAAAAAGTGAAGCAAAAGATAAGCAGGTTCTAAAAGAATAACGAGACACTGCAGGCATGTGATTCTTGTGTGCTCCTGGTTATTATGTTTTATATGTATGGGATGTCTGCACATTACAGAACAAACAAAGATACAAACAAATGGTTCATGCCTATACTGCACAAAGCATCAAATTGGTTTTGCTCCTCCAGTCTTCCCTCAGACATCTTTTGCAGAGCATGCTGTATGGATTGAGATAAAAAGCAAGAAAACAACAAACCCAACAATATCCCCTCTGCTCCCTTCACCCTCTCTGACATAGCCCCCCTCCCAGTGCCAGGTTTGCCCCTCCTTTCCACTTCACCGGTGCACCTGGTGACCTGGAGGGGTTTGTTCACTCAATTTGGTGTGACAAGTAAACAGTTGGTCACAGCCCTAATTACAGATGCTTTATTTTACTCGAACATAATCCTTCAGTTAGAGGAAAATACCTCGCTCTCAAGATTAGCCTTATCGAGAAGGTACAGTATGTATGTCATAGTCCCTGTGTGATAAATAGATGGATGGGCAGTGGCATACAAATGTTAACATTTTTTTTTCCTTTTTGAGGAAAAATCCTGAAGCTAGAAAATATCATGTTCATTTGTCACTCTCTTTTCAGGTTTGTTGCATTTTAATACAAAACAGAAACTGAGAGGGAAGGAGGTTGCCTTGCTGTTTATGTTGCTTTCATGTTAAACCAACTAGGCTGCTTACCTACTTCTTGATAAATGTTGCTCAGCCACTTCTCTTTGGGATTAAGTAAATGAAAACAAACCCTTCACAGATAACAATAATTCCCAAAGAAGAGATTTTCAAATTTCAAGGCCAAACTAAAATTTAAAATGATTTTCCTAGATTCCCAACCTAGATTCCCTGTCTTATTCTCAGTGCATTTGTCCTTTTAAAGGAACCAATATGTTTGTATAACTGATGTGAAACAAGCTTGACTCCAAAAAGATTTAACTTAATATCTGGCTAAGCATTCAGAGGGTAGTCCATCTGTAGAATGTACATTAAGGACCCTGGCTGGAGCGCAGCTAGTCATGTATGATATCAGGCACACAAATGTGACGTGATGCCCATATACTCTTGAGCATAATTCGAAGTGCCATGAAGCTCTATGGGTAGAGAAGCTATAAACACAGTTGTCACAAATGAGAAAGTCCACAGGGTTATATTCAGACTGAAGAATGAAGAAGCATTAGAAGCAGCCATCATGTCTTAATGAAATTGTTAATTAAGATATTATGGAATTCATAGCTGAAGATATCTGTCCAGCAATCTTGCAGCACGCTTTAATTAACCATTTCTTTCCCAAAATCAAAGGCAGGCGCAAACGTGGTGCAGACATCCTTTGGTAAATATACAAATGCAATCAAAATAATGTTACTTTTTTTTTAGCACTGGATTTTTTAAATCTTTTTTTCTTTCTAAACAGACCAGCACAGAACATGTGATTATAGGAATAAGTACACATTTAATCTACATAATCATCAGTCTTTTTTTATGTAAAAATGATTAGTAAATAGGGTTTTTAAGCAACTGTTTAGATTAGGCATTGGCATCATAGATTAACTTATTTCTAAAACACTTGATTTTATCACTCTGCCTAATGATTTGTCTCATGATTTATTGGCTAATATGATGAATCATGTTAGATTTATTGTTTATCCTATAAATAGTGCAACAAATCATTAAACAGTGATAAAACCCAGCAGTTTCAGAAGAAAGTCTACATATGTTGTCTTCATGTAAAATGTGCTTGTGTTGTACAATAATTTGATAGTTCTGTTTTCAGTTTTATGGTATCATGTGACTAGGCATCTCTGTTTAAATTAAATGGTTTTACGAAATAATAGTAAAGTCATAATCTTATACTCCAGCCATATTTATTTTATACAGAAAAATAAAGCCTAATGTCTGATGTATACTAAATCTGTAAATTTATTCACAATAATAAATGTAATATTCTTTCTTATAAACACCTTAAATATAATGGCTGTTTTTCATATTTTAGTGTGTCAGCGGGGTTTTTCTTACTATGCTTTCTTGTTGCAGTTGACAAAAATGTTGCTTCTATCCTGGTAATTTTAGAGATCTAAGCCCATCTCAGCTTAGCTGAAAGGCTGGTGTGGGATATTGGTGAACTGAAGATATGAAATCTAGCATTTGGGTAATGGGAGTGGTCCTTTTTTTTGCTTAAAATGTGATGCCTTCTCTTGCTGCAGACACAGAGCTAAGTCTGCCTGTATATATTAGGGATGAAAGGACGGAAAATAGAACTAATATTCTTGAAAATTCCCTGAGGTCATCAATGGGTTAGAATAGACGTGGTCATGATGATATTATATGCTGCAGTAGTAGATTTGCAGTATTTTAAATTGAATTGTTTGGACTGTAGTGATCAACCTTTATTGCTAACGGGGACATTTACCTTCCTTTGATCTCAAGGTATTGCCACACCCTGTTTTCTTTCACCTGTTGCAGTAAAGCTTGTTGTGCATTCATTAGGCCCATTTTTCATACAAAGCACCTCTTGCAATACCTGCTAATGTTAAGGACTCATGGGCACTTTCAAAATCCAGTATATACTGGAAACGTCTGTCTTTTGTTGTTCATCCTTGGATGTAAAGCTGAGCTGGTGGAGTGCAGCTGTGCTGTCCCCATCCAAGAGCAGATGATTTGCACAGTGTATGTGGCATGTGTGACATTCGTGCACAGCCCATCAGTTCTGCACAAGCCCAGGGCTTGTGACATGGGAGGTGTGGAGGAAAACAGCACCTGTGAGCAGAGTGCTGCTACTGGCTGTTCCTGGTACTCCTGTTGCCCTGAATAAAAATGGTCAATGGGATAGAGACCTGGGCCAAATGCCATATTTTAGCTGGACAGCTGCATGGGGCCCTCAGGCTGTAGTTGGGCACCTGTGTTAATACAGCTTGGATATTTTTGATATGTCACAAGAATATGGTTTGTGTGAGAGGAAACAAAATAGGATGAGCAAGAAGATTAAACAAAGGATAAACCTCTGACAAGCTTTTAAGAAGTGCGGCTCTCCCCTGGCCACCGTTATGTCAGTGGTGTTGGTTACTCCTTTGGCTTGTCTGGCATAATGGTAGATTATAAGGAGTCTGGTTATTGATTACTTGTACTTTGTCATAGGTACTGTCCAGCCTGGGCATTTGGACTTGCCTCCTCTTCCACATGCTTGTTTGACTCCCTGTTCCAGCCTGTAAAAGCCTGAACACAGATTGGCAGAATCTATGCAGCAAGGCTCTGAAAACCATGACCAGTGATCCAGAATGCTTCATAGCAAGCAGAAGTCCTGCTCCTTGTCCTTGTGATTATAGAGATCCTGGAAACAGGTATCCATGTATGGCCTGGCCTGGCCTAACAAAATAAGTGTGCCTTGTTTGTTAACTAACTGAGCATGTCCCTTCATTGCCCTGCTAACAGTTCCTCCTCCCAGTTTTTTCACAGGGAAACTGCCAGAGTGCTTAGGATGCACTCTGAATAATAAGATGAATAATAAGGTGCTCGTTCTGTGTTTTGGACATCTATTTTATTTGTGAAAGAACACTGAGCACAGCTCAGCAGCTTACTAGTCCTGGGCAACTGTACAATTTTAAAAATGTGTGGCAATATTCCATGAGTCCTCTCTGTGTAGTACCCTGACCTAGCTGTATTTGGATTCTTTGTGTCTTACTGGATCTTATTGGAAATGCACTTAAAAAAGAATAAGAAGGAACAACAAATACGAATCTTTAAATGCTGGTAAGAAGTATAACTCTTATGGATACTCTTAAGGGAAAACTGACAATGTTTGTGGGCCAAAGTCTGGAAAAATGAATTGAAAGGCAGTAGATGAGATGGCTATTTAGGATTGATATTTTGATGTGTTAAATAATTGAATACAGGAAGATGATCTTAATAATAGAAGCCAACAAAGAAAATCACAGAGAAAATATGTCCCTGTGCATGTGTTACTCCATGTGTAGCACAGATTTGTCCTGTGCATTTGTCCTGTGCCTGTCTTACTCCATGAATAGCACACATTTGTCCTTTGGTACAGCAAGCTTCCTTGGATGGGTGCACCTGTGGTGCATCAGCACAGAAAGTAAAGCTGTGGATCTTTTAAGTCTCCAGTGTAATCCTGGGCACTGCTACCACTGCTTTTACCTTCAGACAAGGCTTTTAGTCCTCAATATGTTTCTAGAGAAATATTCTTGTTTTGCTTAGAGGAACTTCTTGGCCAAGTTTTCTAAAATTGCTCTAGATCTGGATGTAGAACTGGAAGAGGAGAAAAACAGAATGAAAATACTGGATTAAAGGAAAGGAGGATTTAAAGGAATAAAAATTATCATTTAACACAGGAGAAAGAAGTGGTTTATTACACTGGACCAAACAGCTAGAAAGACCTTACGTTATAAGTGCTGACATAGACTTATCTCAAACCAGGGTAAAGATTATTACATTAAAGGTTTTAAACCTCAAAAATTCATGTTCCCAGAGTGGGCACATAAATCTGAGACATTTTTAATCTCACTATGTAAATAAATCTCATCAGAAAAATAAAATTGTACTGCTTTGATTCATTTGCCATATACCCTTTTAATTTGATTTTGATTGATAGCTATTTTCTGAAAAAGTTTTAAGATAAGCAATTACTCACTCCCTCTGGGTAATGCAAAGTTTTCAAACTTGTGAGGATGTGTTACTCTTGTATAAAATATAACTTGCAAATGTTTTTTTATATTATAATTGCATTTTGCTTTTATCTTTCACAGCATTTGTTCATCTTTCATACTTTCAAGCTCTGCAGTGTGACTGACTGCAGTAAGTGCAGTTAATTTTAATTCTGATTTTTGGGACTGGATTTGTCAATCAATATTGTTCACTGGAGTAATTCAGTAACTGTCTCTAATTTCTTTTTTTTTTTTTTTCTTTCTCTTTTATTTAATAATTTAGACATGAAACTTCTTTAAGAGCTACCTGTCAATTTGGTGTTCACAAATTGAAGGATGAGTGGTTGTTGTTGGCATCCCACACGAACACATCTCTGATTTGGCACCAGTGATTGTCAGTAGACTGTCATTAATTCTGTGCTTTTACCCCCTTTCAATAGGCAGCCAAGATGCCAAAAAACCAGAACAAGCTGCATCTTCAAGAAAAAAAAGTGCAGAGGGAGCACAGGTAACCAGCAGTACATGCTCCAAACCAGATAGATCAAATTAATTCTGTGAAGAGGACTGGATTATATAAACATATTACATATGCCAGATATTGATGTAGGACATTATTCTCTCTTATTCACAGGAGATTCTGCTAGTCAATAAGAGGTTTACAGAAAGATGTAAAGTGTCACCATCAAGTAGTAACTAATGTTTTAGTTAACACCATTATTATTTCATATGCAGCATTACCTGATGGGAAAAACCCATTAACTTGAAAACCACAGTTTTGTGTTCTGTATTTCTCCTTCTTTGTTGTCCTTTCAACTTCCCTATCAGCTTTTAACATCAATCAACAAATTCATCCTTTTCCGGGTGAATAATAATCCCCTGCTGACTGGCATAGCAGTCTGGAGAATAAGGAGCATAGCAGAGCAGATCCCACAGCAGCTCTGTAGTCTAGGGCACAAACTTTGGATATTCTGGGAAAACACCCAGAACAGGTAAACTAAAAATATAGCACAATCCATCTTAAATTTCCTAGGTTTGTTGGGGTTTTTGCTTGTATGTACTCCTATCACTTATGTCCCAGTACAGGAACTCAAGATTTCCAATACCCACCTATTCTGTATGGAGGCCCTTCCAGGCCCCCTCCTCCCCTGTCAGTGAGTGCAGCAGCTCTGCATGCCGGTTCTGTAGTTCAGAAAGATGATCCCTTTTTCTCTGTGCAGCCAAAATTATGGACTTGCCATCTCAGTGAAGATAATAAGAACTGACTGGCCTAAATTGGACTTGTATTCTTAGTGCGTTTTTGGCAACGTCATTTCTGTCCCTCAGAAACAGCCCACATTCCATTCCTTGTTACTCAACATCAGCATCGGGGTAGAAGTGTCCCAAATGTGGCAGCTTCCCAAAAATCTACAGCAATGTAGCGATGAACACTGCTGATAACATCAGCTGCCTGGAAAATGTCTCTCCCCACTATTCCCTGATCCCGCAGTAGGTGGCTGGATGCGTCCCTGTTTCTTTCGGCAGATGGAAGATTTTTCTTGCATGTGAACCCTGTTCTTTGTGCATCTTGGCTGAAAGCATTCCTTGAAAATAAAAGAAACATGTTTTCTATATACCATTGCAAGATTGCATCACTGAGGTTTCTGCAGCACCTTTTTCCAGCAGCTTTCTGGAAGTCCTCGGTTGTACACAGTTGGCCCCATAGCTGGCATAGCTCCTTCTTCTGTAACCCTTCCACGCAGCTCCCTCCCTGCCTCGGGTTCTAGAAGGGATTTTTGTTGTCTTTGAAGCTTTGTTTAGATTGTAAAACAGCCTTTGAATTCCCTGGCTGGTCACCTGAGGACTTGGAGTGGGGGATGCAGCCTGCCCAGGCCCACTGTTCCTCCATGTGACATTTGGAGTGCTACTTTTACAAATATTCTACTGATCTGAACTCTTCCCATCTCTTTCCCCATGCCCCAAAAGTAGAAATATAGTTGTTTAATAAGTATTCAAGTGGGTTCTGGCTTTAAGGATGATACACATTTAATGTGGCTTATGGTATATTATTCTTGCTTAACTTTGAGCTTTTGATTTAGCATTCCAGTTTAGCAGTGGTATTCCACAGGGGATATTGTTGTTTCCAAATCTTTTGTCAGAGTAATTGAGCATAACATCTTTGCAGGTTTGTGTTTCAAAAGATGCATTATCTTTTCTTGTCCATTTGCTCTCTCCAAGCTATGCAAAACTTTTAGCTTTACAGATCCTGTGGAAGAATATGAGGTTTATGGCTGATAATTTATGTTTCTGCTGAGTTTGCAACTCTGTATGTGATGATTAATACACTCTTCTCCATAAATAAGAAGAGATGATATCTGTGAATTAGTAACAAAACAGAAGAATTTCATTAAATTCTGTATTTTGCAAGAGGATTCCATCCTTTTAAATCTTTATAAATTAAACATCATCCATGTCTGGCTGGCTGAAGAATGAATGTCACATATAAGATAGCTCCCTTAAATATTTTCGTGAAAGTAATCTATATGATTTACAACATATCACAATTAACATTGACCTTTTGTCTGCTTCAAAAGAATGTGAGAACAGTTTTTTGACATCAAAGAGATTTTCTAAATTTCCAAAAATATTCCTGATGAAAGTTCTTCTGACTGGAAAAAATACGTCACATTCATTTAAAAGTTATGGCATACTTGATAGATTATCTGCCTCTTTCCTAACCTTAGTTCATGCACAAAAGTAGATGTAAAAAGATATTTGCAAATAATCATGTCTTAGAAAATGCAGATCCTCAGAAGTCAAAATTAAGAATCCTGTACTTCCTGTTTAAGATCAACTAACAATTCAAGATCTGGAGGCTGCTGTCCCATTTGTTTCCAGCCACTTAATTGCCAACCTACAGCTGTGTTTGAGATTCCAATAAATTTAGTAATTTCTTTCATCCAAATTAAAAAAAAAGTTCATTTTCACAAATCTCTATATTAAATGTTATTTTGCAGTTTATTTATATCAATATGTTTTAGACCTATGAACAGTTTTGGTTTTAATCAACAGCTACGAAAATGTCTGTGGAAACCAGATAAAGGGTCTGTGAATAAGATCAAATCCTTTAATATAGTAAGACATAGAGTCCTGCTCCTCTCTATTTGCTTACTCTTTGCTCTTGACTACTTTGGTCCCCTTCTAAAGGTTAGGAAGACTGCTCTGGCCACAGTGTCCCGCCAATATGTGACAAGTTCAAGCGCTGTCCCCCCAGGCACTTGGCTGGAGCAGACTCTTTGTAGCAGCCCTGACTTTGGTGGCGAAGTATTAACTGTTGGGTTGAGGGAGGGGAGGAGAGATCAGAGCAGGAGTTAGGCCAGCTGCCAGCCGCACTAAAATTACTTCTGTAACCACTCCAATATGTGTACCAGAATTTAGGGACTCAGATATATTCAGACAGAACAGTTTTACACGAAGGGTAGTTGAAATACAGTCTGGAACAAACTGCCGAAGTCAGCACTAGAAGCAAATAGTGTAAATCAGCTCGAGGTGGAGTTTTTGAAGAAGGCAGAGGGAAGAGCACAGTGCTACTAGCTAGAAGTTCAAGTTTCAGATGATGAAACACAGATTGATTTGCATTTCCTGAGGTTATGAGGGCAGGTCTTCATGGACAATATCATCCTCTTTGGGCTGGTAAATGTTTCTATGTACTTTTGTGCTGCGTTTTATTTTCTTTCAGTTTGGAGTGATGCTTTTTCTACCCCCAGTCTCTTCCTCATAGTCTCTTTAGATAATGTTTTGCAGAGGGGAATGCATATCACAGTAACTGTTTCCTCACGTCTCCTTGAACTCCTCTGAAGCCAGTGGATCATTTACTTACACTGATGCCATCAAGTGCACTTTTCACCTTACAGGCACATAAAGTGTCTGCAGTGTGTTGTTTCCTGGGAAAGACCTCCAGACCACGTTGCAATATTTATGTCTACACTGCGATGGTAAAGAAATCTTGACTATGAGATCAAACATAGAAGTGTTTTAGCTTTTCAGGGTACCACTAATCTCAGAGCTGTCACACTCATGTGATAAAAGATGCACATTGCAGGAGGGGGCAGAACAGAAACAAGGGGGAAAGATTACTGCTCTTCAGTGATGAACCTGTACTTAGCTCTTATGGTTGCTGATGTGCTCTTCTTGAGAAGAGAACTCCTGTCCTATAACCTCTTGTTTTGGTTTGGGATTTTTTATGTATCAGGTAGTCCATGAAAATAATTATACATGTAACAGAATCCCTTTACTCTGTCCCATATTTGCGACCCAATTACACTGCTCTCTTCTGTGAGTCCTGAACTGACTCCCCTGAACCTCCAGGAGTCCTTCCTTGGCTGGATAGATTTTGTCTTGGATTTTACCTAGACCCTTTTTTGGCTTTTTTTAAATAAATAGACATCTTAGCATGCCATTGCTATTATTACATGAGAAAAGTGGATTGCATTTTATTCCAGTCTCAGTCTCTAGTTGTGGATTATACTGGGTAACTTGTTCATGTAATGTTTTCAGTAGGAATTTTTCCAGTGTACATGTTTCCTCTTCTTTGTCAATTATCTTTTATTCCCAATCTGATACGCAAAACACAAATGTTTTTGTTTATTTTGATCCAAGTAAGAGCCCAAAATACCTTTTTTTTTTTTAACTAAGATTCCCTGTGCCTTGGTTTTCTTGCTTAATGTAATGTTTATTTTCACTGACTTTTCTGTGAGTATTTCCAATACTTTCTGCCTCAGCATAACATTACGAAGTGATCTCTGTTCACTCATTACTATACCTATTGGGGTGCTGAAGGAGCATAAAATACCTGTTAATGATTCCCACTTTCTTCCTGTGCTCACAACATTGTTGGAAATGAGACATGTAGTTTCATAACAAAGAAAAATGATAAGAAAATTAACTGAACTTTGTAAATGACCAAAAAGTTTGGTTCTTGCTTCACAGGAATTCACAACCTGTGCTGCACAATCCCTGCTCTCTGCTTCACAGCTGCAGTAGATGTGCTGGTATTGTGTTTAAAGCCCACCAGAGCAGTAGCAACAAGACAGAGCTGGCCTTACAGGAACCCAGCAGCCAGATGATTGGATCCCATTTCCCACAAGTTTCTAAGTCTGCAACTGAAAATGTCTTGTAACTCTATTAGGAAAGACCTATGGTGATCAATAGAAGCTACAAGGCCATACAAGTATATCTTGAAGCAGAATGGAAATTGCACATCCCGTGGTGCTCAGGAGACTTAATATTTTTCAGTGATTTTCTCACCCCAAACGTTGCCCTTGTTTACAGAACAGTTCTTCTGTCTCGTGGAGCTTCGTTTTGAAATGTAACCGGACTTGTCCATTACCGTAGTTTACTCAGAAAAAAGTTCTCTGTGTTTCCTTCCCAAGGTTTTAAGTAGTAGAGATTATTTTTATTAGTTTCCTCTTTTTTTTAAAGATTGGCTTGTATTTTGAAGTGGCATCACAGAACCTGCACTGGTGAGTGTAGAGGGCAGCAAACCCTTACCCATTTCACCTGTTTGAGACAAGAGGATCCAGGTCAGGAGCCGAGGGTTTGGTTTACTGGATAGGACTGGTGGTGGACCCATGGATTCAATGTAGAACCACAAGCTGACAGATCACACCCCCCACATGTTCTGAGCTGTGTGGGTCTGAGATGGCATGGGACAGATTTAAGCTCTGAAGTAGTTTCCTGGCAAGTTTTTCTCAATAGCTTTCAGAACTGTCTCATTCTATTGACAACTAAGAGATTACTTGTTCTATTATATAACTATTTTTACTTTGCTGTTATGCACTCAAGACAATGTATTGTTTAAAACTTTCCTTTTTTAATGTGAGAGAAACAAAACACTTTGAGGTGTACAGGGAGTCTTTTATAGACATTATATTTACCTTAAAGCACATGAAAAAAATTACTACTTGACTAGGTTAGCTTTGGTTTCCCTCAGGCTCTTTGAGATTAGTTTTAGATTCATATGCTGTGGTCACTCATTGACCAGGCTGCTTAAACCGTTATACATAACCAGGGAAGGATCAGTTCCCTCAGGCAGTGTTTTCTTTCAATCATATTTAGCAAAACCACTAAACACACTTGGGGCTTGCACCAAAAAGGGAAACAACTTTATATGTACATAATTCAAAACAATTTTCTTTTTAGGAAGATGAAAAAAATTGGTTAAGTCTCACTTTGTCATGACTTAAGTTTGGTGCACGCTAAAAGGGCTCTGTAAAACTTCCCCTGCAATTAAATTACTCCTGCATTTTCCTAGTATTTGCCGATATTTTTAAAGTTGGTGCAAAGATCCACTATTCCTAAGCAAACAGAAAAATTAAATATTTCTTATTTTTACTTCCAAGAGTGTTTGACAGTTGATAGAGTAGTGGGATAGGAAGAAAGTGCTGCATTGATTGCTTTCTGTCTTTTTAATAGCCTTTACTTTAGCAGCCAAACTTTATTTTTCAACAAATCCTCAAACCACAAGGTTTTCAGCTTTGATGTTTTTTAAAGAAAGTCTCCGACACACACATCCCCTGTCCTCGATAGTTTAGAGCAGATGAGCATCTACAAGAGTGGATGAAGAGCCTGTGCTAGGAAGGGTGTGGAGCAGAGTGGTTGGGGCTTTGAGCTGTGCCAGGTTCCTGATCCCCTCTGTAGCTCCCTTCATGTGCAGAGTCATACTGGCTCCAGTTCAGGGAAATTCAATGCAGGCAGAGTAAGTGTTCACACACAAAGGCTGTATGTAGGACTTGTTACTGGACCCTAAATTTGGATTTGGGAAGCGTTCCCAGATGGCCTATAAATGAGTATTTTTGGTTCTTGACTGAGAAAGATTCACATTAAATTCAATGAGTTCACTTTATTAAACATAGGATTATAGGAAATGCTCTTAACTTGAATACTGTAGCTTTGAACAGGGAGGAAATAGATGTGAGAGGGAGGTGCAGGGGATTTTTGTGTGCTGTGGGTGTATTTCCCTATATGCAGAGTTATTGTTTGTGGGAGAATGATGGGGAATTCTTTTTCCTCACATGGTTATCTGCTTTGGGTGGGTGTCTATAAAAGAATGATCTCCCAAATTAGCTGAAAAGTAAATAATTCCCTCCTTTCAAGATCTATCTTAATTCAAATGTTATGTCTGATAGGTTTCACTTAGGAGTTCGGACTCACCACTGCACTTGGACTATTTAAACCAGAAATCTCTGGTGACCTTCCCTCTGGTTAGTCTGTTTGGATTTCACTTGAACTCTCTCGGTCTTTTACACATGAGGCATGTGCACATATTCACTCCTGCTTCCACCTCCTCCTTTCTCTGTATGGAGATCACCTGAGCTGCTTAAATCTTTTGACTTAATTTCTTTTCCAATAGCAGTGCAATGACATAGATTTATATTAAAGATGCTATGGTGTCTTACGTTGTTAAGCTCTTCTGTAGTCAGATTTGGAAGTTTTACAGGTGTCTGATGGCCTTTTTAAAATTTTTTATCTTGGTTCATGTAATGCTGTTCTGGGCCAGACAGAGACTGAACCGAATTTTAAGACATGCAACTACTTTTTGGATATTTCCCTTTCTTCCAGTCTCAGAGTAACCAAGTTTCTCCTTTGTTAAGGCTTGTTGAGCAATTGCCTAAGATCACAATCTGTGTGTTAATATAACTAACTACAGTGTAGTTTCAAGGCATCTATTTTTAGTCTTCTATTATCTCTCTTTTCAATTGTGCATCTTGTCATCTGTGGTTATTAGAATTTCTAGATTTCAGCATTGAAAGTGCTAAAATATCTCTTCTACTAGTTATTCATTAATGTTTTGTGATTTAGTATCTCATTGTATGTAAAAGTCATGAGACATTATAGTGTGAAAAAATACTGTATAAGTTTTATTATATTTTTTACAGCTCTTAACTCCTGATGATTTTCCAGCAGTGAAAATTAGAGATACTACAGGTAAAATAATTAGTGGTTTAGGGGAAAGCGAATGCAGCTTGAGTGTTTCATCATGCAGAACATCAGACTTTTGGAGCCATATTTTCAGTTTCTTGCAATTTGAAAAACAGATTATTCAGAATTTCATCCTTTTAACTATAAATTACCACATTTGTTCTTATTTTCTGGAATTTCCATAGAATGCACATTAGGCTACTGTGAGCATATTATCTCTGAAAAGCCGTCAAATCTCCTGAAAATATTAAATGTTTTAGAGGCTTTGAGAAGAAAGCTCAAAATTAATGTAATGCCCTAAATGCTCCTTACATGTGCACCTGAGTAATAAGTAGCTTAAAATGTCTTAAGGTCTGAATTTTTAAAGTAACAAAGCTTCGTTCTTTTAAATGATGTGATGTGATGTGATCACCCTGTGACAGCACCTTTGCCTTAACACCACTGCACTGATTTTATGTCTTCCAGAGGCAGATCCTGGTGTCCTCCTTTTGTGGGTTGTTTTTTTTTTGTTTGGTTGGTTGGTTTTTTTCAGGTACAATATCAGAATTTAAATTGCTGACAGGAAATTTGTGATTATCCTTGTACTTCCAGTTTGTAAACTGACAACACTTCTACACCATACAGTTATGAAAAGCTGATTTTGGTGTACATACTCTCATGTATGAATAGGTTTCTAGTCTCCCTCAGCACCAGCTGTAGTCAAAAGAGAAAGGAGCTCTTTCAGAAAATAACTGGAAGCACATCCAGTCAGATCCTGTTCTGAGTCCTCTGGAGTGGATCTGCCTCTCCAGCCGCTCTAGTCTAAAAACCAACTAACCTAGTGAAGTGTCCAACATTGAGCTCTATGAAAACTTTCCTCCTGTTTCAGGATAGTTGACTTCAAAATTATTGTTTAGTGAACTTTGCTCAGAAAAAATATTGACCTTAAGACTTAGCATGGAGATACTTACGAATCTTATGGAGATACTTATGAATGAGTTGAGTCGAGATCAGGCAGAATTTTTCCCTTTGTTTTTGTGTGAAAGAGGAATCTGAATTTAGTCATGTCTAGAGTTTGGGCTTCTAGAAATTAGCACAAGGAATAATCTCACGTTATGGTATGGGGTAGATTTTTAATGTTCCTTGCAATTAAAATGGTTCTGTGTTACATTCAAGCAAAACCCATGCTTTGGCAGTGTGGTGAAACATTAGAGCATTCTCCCCAGATTAGTTACAGAAATTGAATGACAGGACAAATTAAGAAGAGGCAGGAGGGGGTGAAATATTTTATTTTTAAAATACTCCATAAAGACAAACATGCAGTAAATTAGCAAGTGTGCTTTCTCAGTTATTCATGGAAACATGTTTCAAAAAAAACAACGTGGGGTTAGTTTGTTTATTATTTGGCAGAATTTTTCAGTATTTTCTCAGTTTCCCACAGGCTGCTGTGTATGGAGCTCCTTGGGAGGGATAACCAGGAGGCTTTGAAAAAGCCTTCAGAAAGGATGAAGCAGGCATGGAGAAATGCAGCCAGAATGACTGTGTAAAGTGACAAGCTCAAAGCTGGGCATCCCTTTTGTAAACCTCTTCACCCCAAAGGCATCATTTTGAGCAGTTACACGTATGAAGTGAGAAAATTACAGGGATCCATGGATCTACCTGTATCCTGTCCTGGATACTTCAAAAGCTGCACTTAAAAGTATAAACTAAAGTTCCTCTACATTTACAGCAGGTGGTATTAATTTGTGTCATTTAGATTAATAGCAGTTGTTATTTAACAATAGCTGTTGATAAAGTAGTGTCGGGATAACAATATGCAAAAAACTGCATCTGAGCTTGGAGGGGGAGCAGGGAAAGCAGCCAAATGCTCCATCCTGACATATATATATATGCACACATATTAATTCCTCAGTCCATACACAGAAATTATAATTCCAGTATGCTTATTGGGAGTGATGAAAAACAGTGATTTGCAAATTCAGTGAGACAAGAAACATCAGATTGGATCTGTGTATTTTTTAAAATGTGGCTTCCAACCACAGTGTAAGTATTAGAAAGGAGGGGGAAGACATTTTAAAAAAAATATATTGGGTTTTATTGCAATAAGTGCTTCTGGCTCAAATACATCCCTAGTTTAACCTGGTAATCTGTGCGAAGTAGAAGGGCATGTGCTGGCAGAAGAGAGCAGAACTGTGAAAAGGATCTGTCCTTAGGACCTGTCTATCTTTCTGTTCATAATAAAAGCAAGAGAAAAAAAGCAGCAGTGTTATCAGTACACTTCTGCAAGTGAATTAGCTAGCACAGATTTGATAAAGCTTATAAACCCTCTGGAGCAATCGTGACA
This sequence comes from Pitta sordida, assembly GCA_013390025.1. Classification (NCBI taxonomy): domain Eukaryota; kingdom Metazoa; phylum Chordata; class Aves; order Passeriformes; family Pittidae; genus Pitta; species Pitta sordida. The sequence continues at coordinate 377,788 of WEKX01006302.1, read as the reverse complement.
GTTTGCTGGCTTGGGCTTTGTCTGCTGCCAGTTACCTCTTGCTAGTGGCACTCTTTATTTATGCTTCAGTACCACGTTATCCTCTGGGCTTCAAACAGAAGGGACCTGTCTGTAAGTGTTTTGGTTGTGGTGTTAAAAAATAAGAGTGCAGCAAAACACATGCAACAGTGCCCAAGATCTGTTTCAGCCAGTTTCCCTTCTCGTGGTGTTGCTTCCCCGTGACTGTTCTGTGCACACAGAGCGTGGCTGAGGTGGTGTATGTCTGCCTTCCACTAGAGAGTGTCACAGAGTTATTTCAATGAGTGAAAAAAGCCAAATGGATGCATTATGTGCTTTGTTGTGGGTAAAATGCAAAGTGGTGTGACCTCAGGAACAGGGGAGAGAGGTGTGCCTGCCTATATGTTTTCCATTTTCTAACCACTGCCATTTATTCTTCAATCTGAAGCTAAAAATCTACATATTGCAGGAAGGAGCCACAGTTTCATACACACCAGGTTTTTCTGTCCGTTTGACAATGTGTGCATCTCAGTATTATTGCAAATATGTAATCTGATACTTTTTGCTCTCTTTTGTGCTCAAATTAAATTTATATGTACTTCAAAATGTTAGCCTAATTCTGGGGTCAATTGTCTCATGTATATTCCTGGCACATGGCATTGGCAAGCAGAGTTTAGATTTTGGATCAGCCTATGTAAAATTCTACACATGGGAGTCTTGGAAAAAAGTTGCAGTCCATTAGCAAATTCTCATATCTGGACTGAAGATGTATATGCATAAGTAGAGAAATTGAAAAATGGTGTTAAGTAGTCAGAAAGTCTCCAAAGGGAGATCTGGACAAGAAGCTACAGTAATGGCAGTAGATGGCTGTTATTATAAAAAGAACTTAAAAGTGAGGACAAGAGAAACACTCCAAATGCATTTAGGCTCTGAAATTTCATATGGAAATGCAAACACAGAAAATATTGTTTTTCAAGTGTGTCACTTCATTGAATAATACCTATTCTTTTCTCTAAATTAAAGATTATCCATGAAGATATTTCATTTAAAATAATAAATTAAAAATGTAAATGCTGTGCTGACCACTGCAGTGTTTAAATCAGTGTTTAATTCTCACAGTTAATTTACGTGAACTTTCCTGTCCCTGAATTCCAGCACACCCCGCAATTCATGTTTTCTGTTATAGATGACTGGTTACTCTTTTCTTCCAGGTTTGTGGTCGATGGCCAACATCTTTGTTCAGTGTACAGTGTTTCCCTTCTGCTTTAGTAAATGTGATACATCAGGTGACATCAGCTGAGAATCTGTCCTTTAATCCCATGACTTCCAGATTATAGGAAGAATTCTGAAGGTTCTAGAAAACTCAGACAGAAGACACAAAGAAGCAGGGCCTGTTGCACTAAAACATTTCACTTCCTCACCTTTTCCTTGAGAAAACAGGGGACTAAGGGGATGAATCAGGGGCCTGAGCATCCCTTGGTGACACTGGTGGTCAATAACAGACCACAGCTGAAGGGGTGTCAAAGACCTGAGTCCAGAGTGATAAAGAGGGGCTTCTCTTGAAGGTAAAACAGAGCAAGTATTACGGTGTGAGCAATTATGTCAGGTGCTACTACAGCGAGGTGAGCAGCAGGCCAGACTTGAAATGTCATTGAGAAACTGCAAGGTCCTGAGGGCTAAAGATCCTGTGATACATCTTTATGAGGTACTTATTTGTAATAGTCTCAGTCTTTGTTCTTAAAAGCTTCCAGTTTGGTTTAGCTATTTAAATACCTCTGCAGTTGGCTCAGCTCTGTATTTCCACCCTTCCCCACTGGAAAGGTGAAGTACAATTAATGTATTTAAATTATTTGAATTTGTTAAAATGAGCTTGAGCTGCCACTGCATTGGAAATTAACACATACTATTTGATCCTTTGAGTGTGTAAAATTGATTTGAGGGCGTCTTTTGAAATGTTTGTTATTAGTTCTGTTTGGAACATACATATGTTGGGGCAAGGGAGAAATTTTCTTGTCATTGCCTGACATTCATTGCTAAATGAAGGGAAATGTGCTGCTGTGGATAACTAAAAAAAATATATCTGAAAGAATTTACTTGCCCCCAGCAAGCAGGTTTTAAGTATAGAGGTGTGGATAATGAATAATGAAAAGTATCCTCATGTTGCTGACCTGAGCAGATCCTGCTCTTCCAGTGGCATCAAGAGACGCAACTCCTCAATCTGGTGTTTGCTCCTCAGTCCATCTCATCTCCTGGGGTACCTACCAGTGAAGATTAAGAAAATTTCCAATGTAATTCCTTTTGAAAAGAAATAGAGTAAATCTACAGGTGAGCTTTGAAAAAACTGTTTATGAAACTTATTTTTACCCAGTTTTCTCGAACATATTGAGGCATTTACGCAAACACAGTTACAGGAGGAGAGAGAAGGTTTCTGTGGTTCTGCCAGTGGCTCAGCATGAAGGTGAGCTGTATAAAGAGAACTATCTCTTTATATCAGTTTACCCTTTATAGTTAGAATTAAAATGCATTTTAATGATCTACATGAGAATATCTAGTTAATGTCTGAAAGCTATGAGCTCCTTTATAAGGAGTTTCCTTATGAAAGAAAAGATGTATTTATTAATGACTGAGTAGCTGTTCTTTGTCTTGTCATAAATAATATGATAAGAAAAAAGAAGTAGAAATATATTTAGAAGCTTTTGGATAAAAATTGATACTGAACTGAAGTGACTTTGAAGGATAGCTTATACAGCCATATTATGTGCACTTTTATTGCAAGAGGGATTTCTAACAGTCAACAGAAGCTCCTTCTTGAGGACCTGGAGAGAGTGTGATCTAACTCTTTCAAGTTAATCATGAACCACAGAGCAAGCACTGAGTAAACTGATGGCATAAATTGAAAGGTCACAGCCTGTATTGAGAGAGAGGCTGTAGTATTTCCCTCTTAAAATAGACATGACAATTTATTTTGCTCTCTGTCGTAGAGGTACAGAGGACTGGAGGCAAGAGCATGTTCAATTGAAGCTCAGGAAAAGGGACAGAGTGCCTCAACACACACCCCTCGTGCCCTCATCACTCCTGTGCCCCTCACAGCAGAAAGCAAATGCAGTCTCGGGCTGTGTCACAGCTCTGCGTTCATCCCTTTTCTTCGGCTGCAATTCACTGAATCCTTGATGGTTTGACTTTTGTGTGCACCACAGTGGGTTTGAGAGACACTCTATGAGGAAAAGGCTGCAGAAATGTCTTTATTCTCCTTTACATGTCTTACTGGATCACAGGATACCTTAGGCTTTGCACTCAGTGAAACGTGTATTTATCTGTCATGTCCATAACTGATGGGGCAGGGGGAAACGGAGCATGAAAATGTTAATATACAAAATATGTTAGAATTTGGTCCTACTATAAGAATTTGTAAGTTAGCACAAGTATGTCTATGTCAGGATGAGATGATCATCCAAAAATGATAGAATTTGTGTTTCAGTATGAGCAACCTGTAAATGTTTAAAGCTAGGATGTGTGTTTACCTGTTCATGTATTTTTCCTTTTTTCAAAATATCTCTTTATGCCAGATATTGTGTATCCTCCAGCCATTAGAGCTACTAGTTTAAACAGGAATAGATATGTAGAAGCATATTCATGCTGTACACTCTAGGGCAGGTGAGCACTAAATTTACCTTCAAGTGCTTTAAATGTCAAATAAGATTAACCATCCGCTACTCTGTCTAACAATTCACTAGAAGTTCTGCTCCCTGGCAATGGTTTTGCATAATAGACAAGGTAACCCCTTTGCTGCCTGAGAGTTGTTCAGCAGATGGCCAGCAAAAACAAACCAGTGTTGGATGATGGGACCATTTTCCGTGCAATGTGCTGTCGTACATAATGTTTTCCTGGATGAACAGCAAACATTGCCCAAAGAATCTCACAGAAGAATCACTAAGTTGTTTACAGAACTTAATGGCCAGGCACTAATGTGCTCACTCCTGTATTTAGATGGAGAAAATGGTGATATGTGTGCTTAAAAAATCCCTGAATGTTGCTAGAATTTTTTGCAGAAATAAAAGTAAGAACAAACTACAGTGACAGAAAGTTTGCTCCATGATTATAAAATAAGCAAAAAGAAGGGAGAGAGGGATATTCCTGTTTCCACATATAACAAGACTGAAGTGTAGCACAGTCCTACTTGGTTCAGCGAAAACCAGATTCCCTGGTTCCTCAGCTTCAGGAGGTGAGTTCCAATTCCAGATCTACAGAAATAGCCAATAAGAGAAGGAGATAAACATCAGACATGGGTTCCAATAACTGTAGAAGATTGTGGAGAAGGGTAACCCTTTCTGAATACCCTTTGAAACTTTGACAGATAATTCAAAGCTATTGGATTTCCCTACGACAAAAAGGACTATGCTAATTCAGAGTTGTCTCAGAACCCTGGGAGCACTTTGAACTGGAACCCATAATAAAAAAAAAGCCATCTGGGAATATCTTGCAAAACCCATCTTGATATAAAGGAATTGTATTTTTGCCATTGGCCTAAGAAGGGTCTCATCACATGTGACATTGAGATCTAATTAACATCCTGTAAAAATAGTTATCATTACTCCCTACTTAAAATAAAAGCAGGTGCCAGTAGTATTTTCTCCACACTTTTTTTTTTCCCACCGTTAACAAAAGGTTTATTTTGGAGAAGCATAAAAGCTTGAATTCAGAAAGAAAATATTATCAAAATATTGAACAGGACAGTTGGATACTTCAAAAATTGCAGAAAGAAGAATCACATCAAAAAGTGGAGGTGCACAAAGGGCACGGATCTGGAATGTTTATGGCAAGTGAAGGCCTGGATCCCTGAGTTTTGTGGGTTGTGCCCAAGGTCCCTGTGCTGTGGAAAAGGGAACCACATGTCCAGGCCTGCCCTATGCCAGGGGTGCCCTGAGACACCTCTGTGCACACTCCTGTGTGCTCGTATTATTTAGCCAAATATTCCTACTTGTGCAGGGAGGGATTTCCCACCCTGCATCCAAACAAAATGAAGTCAGCTTTGACTCTGCAAAATGTCGATGAATTCTTCAGAGTAAATCAGCCCTGTCAGTCTGATGTGGAACTGTCACCTACTTGTGACATAATATAATATGAAATGATATTGAACAACATGCGTTTGGCACTAAATTGTTAGCGGGTTTTAGCTTTGACAGCAGCAAGTTTATTGCTTTAATCCCAAGGTCTTTTAACCCTCTTTGACATAAATTGAGGTTGGCTTTTGTGAGAAAACTCCACTTCACTCTCTCTTCCTTTACCTAAAACTGCTTTTAACAATTTATGCTCATACATCAGACACTCATTTTGAGTGACAAAAAGAAAAAAGATCTATTAGAATAGAAGGAAAAAAGGGTCAATTTAGGTTAAGCAGTGTATGTCTCTTTTGGTAGGCATGTCACAGCTTTCTTCAGGTGAATGTGAATTTTAAGTTGTAATAATGTATTGCTGTAGCAAAATAAAACAAATCTGTGACAAGAAGAGAGAATAAGTATTGCAGGAGAAAGGCTGATAAGCTGCACAAGATTATTCTCCCTTTTTTAAATGCAATTTAATTTATTTCTAAGATAGGTCCATTTTGAAACTTTTTTCGTAATATCAAAGGATTTTCTTCTTTATACAAACATTGTAGAGAGATTAGTTTAGTGAGGGTCATGTGTAGAAATACAGATGTATGGAACAGATACTATGCACGCACAGTTTTGCTGAATAGTGTAGCTGGCTGGTAGCACATAATTAAATATTTCTCCTTTTTTGAGACACCTTGTTTAGTTTGATAAGTAAGTACACATTGTCATCAGTGCTCTGATAATCCCGTCACAGAAATGCATCATATATGAACTCTAACATCAATAACACAGGACACTTTTATCACCCTTGTTTTTCTACTCTCAATTACTGTATGATGTTCATAGTGTTGCTTTGAAATCATTTCTTTATTACATTTAAAGCTCAGCTGAATCTGCCCTTGAACTGTTTAATAATGGAGAATGAACACATTCTCAGCATATTTGCAAATTATTTTTTTCATGTTTCCTTTGTTCTCAGAGAAAGGAGTATATTACTGATCTACCATTGTTTCTACAGAGTAGAAAAGTAAGGAAAATATTAGAGAAAAGGGAACTTGCATTTCTCTCCAAATGTGAATGTTGTAAATATTTTTATAAATGGCACTTTTTTCCTCTTCAAAAACTCATATTTTGCTATGTCTCTTATTTTATCAATTTTGTTTATACATGTTATTTTGCTATTATTATCTAGAACCTCCTCACAGCAATGGCTAATGTTTGGGCAAATACATGAACAGCTTGTTTTATAAGCATTAGAAATTATACTGTCTGTGATTTCCTACAGAGTTGTGTCTTGTGCCTCTTGCACCCCTCCCCATGACAGTAACCTCCTTTCCTCCTTGGCTTTTGGTGTCCTTTCCAATTCAACACCTTCAACTTCCCCTCTCCTCCCCATCTTCCTGTTCTACTGTTAACACCTGCAGGTACCTAGGGCTGACTGCAATACACTGTCCCTCTACTTACCTATGTTCCAGACTAAAAGCAGTTAATAAATAAAAATGATAAATGTTACTGAAGTTTTATATTGGGAACTCTGTCCCACTAATCAGGAAAATACCAAATAATTTCTAGACCTCCTGTGACAAACAATGTTATTTTACTTCCTAGTTATGTTATATAGAAATTATAATTATATTTTTATAGAACGTTATCACATTCTGTGCCCTAGAGATATGTTGATTGCTGTGTTACATGCTAAATATATCTTGCTATACCTTAAAAGTCAAAGTAATATTAATTTGGAAGGTTGTCCACGTTTTTTCAGCCTTGTCAGCTGACTTCTTTTTTCTTCATCCTTCTTATGTGTCCTTTGGTTTGAAAGCAGCTGCTGATGCAAATCCTGACTTCTTGAAAACCAAGGACAGTAATTTCTTAATCAGGATTCGGACCTGCAGACTGACTGCACCTGCTGGAGCAGAACAAAGTACCTCCACCAGGTGTTTCCCATTGATCTGTCCTGCTCCAGCACAGTACTCCTCGGCAGAGACTGTGAGAGCTGTGCTCCTGCAGCATTGCTCTGATTCTTTAAGCATTTGATACTGGCAGCCCTTGCAGTTTTCCTCCTCCCATTACAGTTATAAGTATAAATTCCACAACATTTCCAAATCCTGACAGAATGAAACTTGGGGAATTGGGAAAATGGGGTTAGTGTATGAATTGTGATCTTGCCCATGCAATAAAAAGCACTATCAGCGGGCATTCAGCAGCTGAACTACCCTCGTGTTGTTTGTATTTTTATGGACGCTGTTATAACTATAGTCAAGTATGATTTAACTTTAAAAGGGATGCTGTAGCGTCAAGTCCAGAGGTGCCATAATCTTTTGTGGTAAATCTTTTGGATTTTATCTAGGTTTTAAAAAGGAAGGTAATATGAAGAATTAGTGATAGAATACACAGGGGCTTCGTTGACAATGACTTGCCAATCCATCTGTTTATTTGGGTTTGCATATATGCAGATTTCTCTGAGCGTGGTGGTTTTGTGCATTGTGTTCTACACTGCATCCCAGATAAAATGCAGAGATCACCTTGGAACCTAATTCCTACAGAAATTAGGTATATGCAGTTCTGAGGTTTTTGTTGCTTACACATTGCAGTAGCAGAATTCCATTCTAACTATTATAAATGTACAAGACACACTTGCTTTTAAAAACTGATTCAAAATAATTAAGGTTGCTTTTGTTTTTAAACATTAAATGTATTCAAGATCAATATCTTATTTTGATTCTAGATGCTCTTGTGGTGCAGAACAGGAGACAGAGGCTGTTTTGGCCATTGCCACTAATTCTTCTATGAGGCCTTAGCTGGCTTGCTTAGATTTTCTCAATCTTTTTGCTTATCTGTAATTTCCTGTCTCTTGTTTTGTTTATTTCATTAATGTTTGTAAACTGTTTTTGGATACTTACATAGAAAGTACTGAATAAGTATTATTTGCTATTTGTTGTTAGGTCTGAAAGTGGACATTTGCTGCCGCTGTCATAGAGGTAACACATTTAACGATTTTCAGGTTTTATAAATAAATAATCCATGTTGATGGATATTTGGAGATAGCTCTGCAATTAAATAATTTAGTTCAGCACAAATAGGGTCTTGTGGCTAAAATGTCTAATAGGAACCTCAGAAGTTTTATTATGCAGCATAGGACAGTGAAATTGCAAGTATAAAACATACCCTGACTCCCCATTTCTCAGCATTCCTGTCTTAGGAAAAAAACCTCTAAGCAAGAGTAAAAGATTCTTCATTCCTTCAAGGCATTCCCCGAGGGCTTGCCTGCCCTAAATAATTATACAGCCTTAGAACAGTTGTCAGCCACTGTAGTCAGGACTGCTACCTCTCCCGATTTGTCGAGAATCCGGCGATAGCCGCTGCCTGTCTCAGAGCCCGGCCTTTGGAGTCGTGACCCTGTGAGAGGGTCTGAGCCTGCCTTGTTAAATGGATGGATGTTTCAGGCTCCTCGTTGTTAACAAAAGCTTGAAAATGTAGAACGAAAAGAGTCAAGGTTCCACGGGGTGACATCTTCCTGCCTCCTCCTATTACCTTAAAAATCTTGACATTTTCAAGCCGTATCTCCTAATTTCTCTGAAGTTCTGCTTGTTTCAGCCCTGTTGACCATTTGGGATGAGGTTGTTGCCTGTTCCTGTGTGTCTGAGCGCAGTACTAGGTAGTGACTCTTACAAGAACCCTTTCCCACCATTTTTGTGTTTTTTCCCTTGCTGGTACAGATGCAGGACCAGCTGCCCATCAGTGCTCCCCTTTCTGGTTTTCCTTGTGTGCAGCCAGAACAAGTGAGCTGGCACTGGGATCCAGATGGTCCTGCTCTGCCCTGCTCTTGAAGGATCTCCTGTTCCTCTAGTGAGTGATATCTGCACTATTTCAAATGTGACCTAAGTTTGTAGAGGGACTGTTTAAATCTGTAGTAGCCAGTACAAATAACCATAACTACGTTTACCTTTTTTCTCTGGGTATAATTAGGACTGGCTAATTTGGAGATACGAAGGACTTTCAGGACTGGGTGCTTAGTTATTCTAATTAAAGGATGATTGTGATTTAACTTTCCAGGTTACAAGATCTTCAGAAGGGGGGGATGTTCTCAAGAAAATATTGTTCTTACCTTTTGGTATTGTTTAGGTCATCCCTGAGCTTTGATACCTCTTGCTCCAACACTTCCACCATGACTGCCTTACTCAGTAGAAGAAAAGAAAAAATTAAACAACTGAATTATTCAGCTATATCTCTTACTGGAGAGCCTTTTCCTTGTGTGTGTTTGACTTTGAGAGTATAGAGGGAGAATGTATGTCCAAAATGTATGTTAAATCTATCCTTCCCTATGTATTTCCTAAGCTGCTTATCTGAGCTGGAACACTGTTCCATAGCTACTGATAGGAGGCTTATGGAGAAGGAATTTTTTTGTTTTAAGGAATTAAAACAATTTTATCCTGGCATTTTATTCCATATGGGATATAGGCTGGAAACTAAAGCTAGTTTCCCTAGGCAAGTTCAAGTAGGTAGGCAGCAAAAGTGGTTTTTAGTTTGCGTAAATTAATGAATGATATTTATAAGTTGAGAATCTCAGGGTGAGTAGAGGGAGGTGAGGGGCAGTGATTGTTGTTTTTAGTCCTAATTCAGGAATTCATCTTTTTAAAGAAAAGCTTCCTGTTGAAAAAATACTCAGTTTGTTAATTCCAAGATAAAAATGAAAAATTCCTATTAGATCTCCACTCCCCTTTTCTTAGGTTTTATTGTCATCAGTAGGCCAGACTCCAAATGATTTGAATGCCTCTGATTTTTCCCTTTGTTATTAAAAAGCACTTAAGAATATCCTATGTTTTATCAAGAGGAACTCAGTCATTAACACAATGTCATGATCAACAAACAATAACAGAGCTGAAAAACAACAAAAAGGCATGATGAAAAAAGGTGACTAGAAAGGAGGAGACAGAAGTATTAAAAAGTACTGTAGATAAAGAACTGTTGACTGCTACTCTTGTAAATATTTCAAAATATAGATCCCATGTTTTATGGGTCACTAAAACTACTGTAAATACACCAGCTGAATCCCAAATACATCATTCTCAATCCCCGGCAAAGACAAAACAATGGAGCTATAATATACCCTTCGTCATCCTTTCCAGGCTTGGATTTAGCTGCAGAACAAGATAGCTGCAGCCAGAATATTCAAGCACAGGAAAGAAAGAGAAACCCAAGCATGTCCTACTGTCCATTTTTCTATGTAGTTGAGTGTGCAGTAGAACCCTAAGAGCTAGAATTTCCCTTTATTTGTTGTTTCAGGAAAAAAAAAGCCAATTAAACTTTCCTGAGTATCTTGGACACTAACAATAATTTCTTCTGAGTTTGCAGGTAGAATAAGGAATGAAATTAGATTTTGTACTAAATCTCTTTTAAAGTCTTTTCATATTCGTCCATAGAGGGCAGGCTCTCAAACACTGATAGATTCCACCTCTTTGTGCCTGACTTTTGTAGTGATACACAGACAAAATGAAAGTGAGCTGTCCCTTCTCTGGAATGGCAGGACACTGGTCCTGGAATTTTATAGTCAGAACCAAGATTGTGCTATAGATTTTATTCCCTGTATCATAAAGTATTTGGGTTTTTTTAAATAATCAGGCTCTGCATTCCATTATCTCTTTATGATATTCAGGGTGAATTCCAGAGGGATGCTGTTGGACACACTGGGTTATGATTTCCAACCTGAGAAAGACATGGCCCTGGGAATGCTGTAAGAAAACAAAAGCTTTAATAGTACCAAAAAGAACAAGGTTCAAAAAACTGCTTATGAACAAAATGACCCATAATATTCTGGTGTCAGAAATCAGTTTCCCAGACTGCAATTAGGAGACAAAGGTTTTTGTGTTTCACTGGGTCCTTCAGCCTCAGTCAGTGCACCGTTCTCCTGCTCCCGAAATCATTCTCTAGTATCTTTTCTCAGTTCTTACTGTGTGAATGAAGATGTTAGTTCATAAAAGACTGATCAAATACAGCAAACAAAGCCTGAGAAAGTACAACTTCTTTCCTGGATCTCTTGAGCTTTCCTTATCCCCACTCCAAAAATCCCAGTCTATTACCACTCTTAGGAACTAACAAGTTTTCCTCCCTGTGAAAGTTAAATGCTCACTGGTACATCTGCTTAGACAGGAGTCCATCTTCAAATGTGATTGACTCCAAATCCCAGAGATGTGGATATTTTTCCTTAAATCTCAGCAGGAGAAATACACTTCATACTTACCTCTGCTGATTTCCCACATTTCCTGACTAAGCATGGAATTTCCTATAGTTTCAGCCTTCAAGTTCACCAAGTGGCTCTGCCATCAGCCAGTTCCTATAGGGGAATGAAGGGGGAGGAGGGGAGTAAGGGCTGGGGAGGAGGGTAAGCACAGAGGCTGTTGTCTTCTGTTTTCCTGCAGGGTTTGTCTAACAGCTAACTGGATTAATGAAACACCTGGCATAGATGCAATTAACTATTTTGCTGTTGAGGCTGAAAACTACATAATGAAGAAGCTTTTTTTTAGAAAAAACAAAACAAAAAAACTCCACCAAAACTGAAACAACAAAATCCCACAACTCTTTGACACAGTTCTGTCAAAGGATCCTGCTGCCCAAATACAATTGTTTTACATCAAGTAAACTGCAAGATTTCTCCATTTATATTGGTATATTCAGTAATGCTTTTTACAGAATTTTTAGTGATTTTGCAATATGAGGGCTAGGTGTAATAAATACAAAGAGATTTTGCTGTAGCCAATGGACACTTTCAGTGGGTAGAGATCCAGAGAGTTCATTTGGCTGCTGATTAACACTGTTGGGGCTGTGCAGTATCACATGATAATACCTACCTTCATCCTGTTGTATAAACACTGAGTGGATTACTGACTATATTGTTGCTGATGGCTCCTTAATTTTGCTTTGAAAATCAATTCTGGAATAACAACAATCCTATAGCAAGATATATTTAAGCACAGTTAGTATTTTTCTTTTTTTTCTTCAGTTTTTCTGAAGGTAAGTATATGTGAAGTATTAATCTGTACAAAAGAATTCAGAAATAGAAACTGCCAGAAATACTGTGAAATTTTTAGAGAGCGGAGGGACAGGATTAGAGGGTGGGAAACTATGAATGGTAGATTGTCGTGGTTTGACCCTGGCTGGATGCCAGAGGTTCACCCATAGCCACTCTCTCACTTCATTTACTCCCCCCTCCCTGCTCATACAAATGGGAAGAGAGAGGAAAAGAAAAAAACCTGAAAGGTTTTTGCTACAGCAGGAATGAGGACTATTAGAAATCTTTTACTGTCACAGGCAAAACAAGCTCCAAGTGGGGAATGCAAAGGATTTATTTCTAACAAGATCAGAGCTTAACGTGAGAAGTATCATCTTAAAGGCAACCTCCTCCCCCATCCCTCCATCTCTTACAACAGATATCGCATTCCCCCTTTTCCTTCAGGAGACGGGTGCCGGGGGTAGGGGGGGAAGGGGACAGGAGAAGGGAAAACCAGGCAGTTGGTGTTTCTCTGCCCCTGCTCAGAGGAGGAGGCCATTTCCTGCCTTCCATAGGGTTCCCCCCCAGCAGGAGAAAGTCTTTCATGGCTCTCCCCAGCGTGAGTCCAATCCCAGGGGCAGCACCTCTTCCACATTCTGCTGCCCAGGGGTCACTCCACAGGGTGCAGTTCTTTGAGCACTGGCTGTTCCAGCGTGGTCCCATCCCAAAGCACACAGATCCTACCAGGTACAGTTCTGCCACACAGCGTGGACTTCTCTTCACAGGCTACACGTCTCTCTTGGGACTCTGCTCCAATGTGGGCTCCAACGGGCTGTAGTCTCCCTCCAACATCCTCCTGCTCCAGCATGGGCTACAGGTGGATTTCTGCATCCCTGTGTTCTCTCCATCCCATGGGCTACAAGGGGACAGTCTGCTTCACCATGGTCCTCATCATGGGCTGCAGGGGGACGCTTGGAACACCTCCTCCCACTCCTTCGGCCCTGGCCTTGGTGCCTGCATTTGTTGTTACAACTTCTCACAGCTCTTCTCCAGCAGCCATCTTCTTCTTTCCTGTAACT
>WEKX01006302.1:327131-359631 GCA_013390025.1 Pitta sordida | reverse complement strand
GTCCATTTAATAATAGCCTGTATTAAACAAGAGTCTGCTAACTATACAGTAAAGACTATTTTTCACCAGAGAACATAAACCACATGGTTTAAATGCAGCTAAAAATGAATGCAGTGTGCTATTTCCTTTCACCTCAGCCTGCAGTGTATTACTTAGATTTGCAAGGCATAGCCACCACAGTACTTAACACTGCTGAAAGAGCCACCCTTCAAGGCTTTTTTAACCACAAAGAAAAGAGAAATATAGTAGCATCGATTGTTAAATCCTGGTGCTTGTTACTCACTGCCCGCACACAGAACATCATGCCTTTGTAGCAGTGAGGAGAGTTGGTATTTATCAGGGTTCAGAGCTAGTTCAGCCACACACTTGACAAATTATTTGTGGAATTGTTGTATTCACAGTCACTTAAATAAGAATCTGTCAACACAAGGCTGTGCTTTGTTGCAGCAGGTCTCACAGTTTTTCCTGCGCACTCAAAGAATGATGGATTGGAGGTAATGCAAATTCACTACCATTTTATATGCTGGTGCCTTCTTCATAGACAGGAAACATAGCTCAGTATCATCTTGTAAAATGCCTTAACTGTAAAGGCCTAGTTCAGTGTTGAAAGTGCTTTTTAAAAATGGTACGTTGGAACAGGGAAATGTAATTCAAATATTTTCCTCACGTCTCATTTTACAGACTGCTTGTTGGAGCAGGTGTGCGTTCAGATTTTCCCAGGCTAAGTAGGACATATGCTTATCTGTACTTGGTAATTAAAACAAATTAATAAATACAATTATTTGATTTTACGGCAACTTAAAAGTTAATACTGCTTAAAGCAATGTTAAATTTAAAGAGCTCATGCAGGAGAAAAAAACCCTTCAATTTGTGTAACTCTGTCTGCTTTGCTGATGGTAATTCTTTTAGTAAATTTATTTGTCCAATGAAAAATACCTATCTAAAAGCCCTAAAACCAGTTCCAGTAGGTAGAGTTCATAGCTAAAAAACATGATCCTGTGAAGGAATGGACCTTAGAATAAAAAGGTAAAAAATCTTATCTATGTCAGTACATATAATTTTTAGGTTGATGTTCAAAACTGAAATATTTTACCCAGGACTAAAGGCAACCAGCAAACCCATGCCACCTTCTTCTCCAACAGAAGTCCGAGCTTTTCCATGCCCTGCTCCTAAACTTACAGGAGTCCACCAGCAGCCAGGGACGGCTCTGAGGAGGGATGTAGAGAGCTGGAGGCAGCCCTTGAGGATGTCAAAATGAATAAGGAGAAGTGATAACAAGCACTGGATGAGGCTTTTCAGGAAAGTTCTCATCGCAGTGAAATAAATGGAGTTATGGGCTATTTAAGTTATATCTCTGTGCCTTTTGTGGTTGTTCAGGAAAATTGATCTTTCTGGACTAGGAGAAAGCTTGCCTGTGCCAGAGAGGGCTTTCTTAGAGGCTCATTTCAAGTGTAAGGAATGAACTTGCCGGAAGTGAAGGACAATTACAAATCTTACCTTGTACTGCCTCAAGTTAGGAGTGCGTTTATTTGATATAGGATAATAATGAGAGAATTTCACAATGTGTATAGAAAAGTTTTATTAAAAATCAACCACAAATTTTGACAATTAACATATGAGAAATATAATTTGCTGGCTCAGTGCTCTGATGGGAGGCCCAGATCAATGTGCTGTTGAAACTTTTAAGATTATAACTGGTCCCAGTGGAATTGGTGGATATATTTCTGCACATTTTGAGGGGGGCAGATTTTAACCCCAGATACTCTGAGAATTTAGCTTTCAGCTTGATCTGGGCAGACACTATAAATGTCAGTGCGTGCTCAAGCTGTAATCATTTAGCTGATCTGCAAGTCAGGGCTGAAGGAAGCTGCCCTGGCACCTTGTCTTCTCTCTGTTCAGATTTTCTGTTTTAAAGCATGTATTTCTCAAGAACCATTAAACACTATTGATTTGAATTTCATGTGTGTTAAGGATGTGAACAGGTAACTCTGCAGGGCAGAAACCCTGACTCACTTTGTTCACCACCCGCAGGGCGTCTTTGCAGTAGTTATCTGCATTTAAAAAAGTATCTGAAAACATTTAGATGACTTCATTTTACTGAGAAGTGCCTCTAATACTACATTGTACATGAATTAATCTGGTCTTACTAGACTTGAAGATATATAGGGCCTACACTGGGGTAGTGGCTTGGGCCACTGTGACCACAGACACCCACACACTGTTGGCCACAACATCTTTGTTATCCAGGCTCTCTTCAGCCTTGGGGAAGGTTCTCTGTTCAGCACAGCCCCTGCAAGGGCTGCACTCTGCAGCCTCCCAGAGCATCCAGACTTTCACAGTATTTCCCCTAACAGCCTTTCAAAGCATTTGGAAGCTCAATGCCGTTTCAAAGACTACAGATTGACTTACAGTATGGAATATAGTATTTTCACTTGCGTCTGAAAACGCTGTTGTGTAGCCAAAAATTCAATCGCCAAGAAATCACACATGGTTCACAACACAGCTCTTTGATAACATTAAAAGTATATGTAATATTTTGAAATCACTGGCCAATTATTTCTAATAGCTTCATGATAATTTATGTAGAGAATCTCTCTGTTGGATGTGTTCCTGCTTTGGTCTAAATGTATTTTTGAACACTCTGTCAAACATCCCCATTTGGCACCTATTTTGTTTCACTGAATTTCTTTAGTATGTCCAGATCTCTTGCCAATGTATTTGTGGAACATATTTTGACAGCTTTGTCACCAAATTTGTTACTTCTTGTGTTTGGAATGTGTATCAAATGGCGGATATTAATGTGTGTGTTTCCTTTTGGTATAGACTCAACTGGATAATACCTTTGTCTTCTGTGGTGGTGAATACATGTAATAAAGTAAGTGATTTTTTTAAAATTTCAAATGTTATTAGGATTTAAAAATTAAAAAGCTATTATAGATGCATTGGTTTGTTTAAATATTTGCAGGTGAAAGCATTCTGTCATATTCTAAAAATATTCTTAAACTTTAAAAAGCTGTGTTATTACATTCCTTACCCAAACTTTATAATAGAAATTGTATTTATGTGAAGGCAGAAGATTCTCCCTACACATGTGTGTGTATATATATATTATATAATTTTATTTCAATATGCTTGCATTAACTAAAATATTGAATTTCAATTTGTTATGCTCTGTTATGAGATAGTCTTCCATTGTGTTTGTTAGAGCTGAATGAAAATGGTGTTTTTAAGTTTGATCATAACCTTTGCTGTTATGTTTTTCTTCATATGGTATTCCTAGACTAAAAGGGACAATGAGATAATGCCTGTTGAAATATAAAGGTCTACTTTGTGGCTCTACTGCCGACCTGGCCCACTCTGGGACATCCCAGAATGATGGTTGTGATGGTTCCAACCATGGCAAGTCCCTGGTGTTCCCTTGGATGGATGCTGCCCACAGTCTTGAACTAGATAATTTTTCATAGCCTGGCACAGCTGATGGTGCCTTTACTTCCTCTGGGTGTGTGCAGACCTGGAGAACACCCCAGAACTGGAAATTCATCTCTTTTGCATCTATGGTACAGAGAAGTAGGCTGGAAAGATTTAATGAATTAGTCACCTTTGACATTGGAGGCTGAATGTGATGTAGAGGATATACGTTAGAATTCAGTTTAAATAAGGTTCACTGGTTGCCATAGCTTCTGATTATTTTTGCTCTGTTGTAGATAGTTGAGTTTTCGGAAATACTTTTGGTCACCCTGTGCAGCTCTGGGTGACAGCACTCTCTCTGAAATGGCAGATTTCCCTGGGAACACCAGAAAACCTGTGCCTGCTTCTAAGGGCTGCGTTTTTTGGCCACTTCCGAGGTTCTTGAAAAGATGCTATTCAGTCATCATAAAGCTCTTTGATTTTCTTACTGCAGGCAGATAAGTTGTTTACTGTGCTGAGTAACACATATCAAATGGTAGACGAATCCTGAAACAGCTGGGTTTTTTGCTGATAGAACGTCTTCCTCTTATTTTTTGAAATGTAAGGACTGGTTCTGAAATGTCAGAGGTCTTTCTGAGTTGGGATATATTGCCTTTTACAAAAATTTGTTCAAAATTCACAAGTATCCAGAAAACAAATTATGTTGTATAACAATGTAATCGCGAATCTAAAATATCTGTTAAATAAAATCCAGAGTATTTTTCAGTGGGGATTGCCATAGAATTTTAAAATCTGTACCTTAATTTCAGTTACCTGTACATACCTATATTTTTCTTGCTATAAATTCCTTAGTTCTATACATACAACATAGATTTTAAGCAGAAATTAATTTATTTGAAAATAAGATTTTATTTAAGGTCTTAAAAAGAACATGATATGTAATATGACTGGAAAACATTTCCAACATAATTTGGATTTAATTCCCATACTGTCATCCTATGCAGTAAATTCTGATTTTTTGAGTAATTTCTTCCAGCTTATCTGGACAAGTTGAAGCATAGAGTGCAATCAGAGAAGAGACACAGTCAGAGCACCAGAAGCTTTTCATCAGAAAAAAAAAAATTATATCAAGATGACAAAAGTAGGATGGCTACTCTGTGTCTGCACTAGATATAACATANNNTAGATATAACATATATATATATATACTGCATTTTCAGGTAAATTATTTCTCAAGTCTAAAGCCCAGCATCAGTGAGGGCAGCAATCCTGTGCCAGCTGTAGCATTCTCTAGAGAAATAGGAGCAATAGGCCATTGAAATGGTCGGGTCATAACATACTTTTCTTGCCATTAGAGAAGAGAGTAACATAATAGCTCCTCTGCTAGTTTCATAATACCAAAGAATTTCCTACAAAATAGGGGTAGCCAGGGCAAGATGTGGAACAAGTTATAAGTGTGCAGAACAGACTGACCTGCCGTTGATTCAATTTTCTTTTTGGTTGGAAATTTTGCATCATAGAATATATATTTCACTTGTCAGATTTACTATTGACTTTCTTTGTTCCATTGAAATTCTGAATTTTTGCTACTTGCTTGAACTTTTTTCGCACAGTGATAACAGAATATAAATCAAGTGCTCTAATCCATATGAAGTAAATCATAAGCTCGTCTGCATGAATTTGTTTGAGTGTTAGTAGAAGACTAACTCTTCCAGACAACTCCTAACAGATTGCTAAGTACACAAATAATTTGCTTATTGGGGTGATATTTATCAAAAAAACCTCAGAAGAATGTATGTACTGAAATGTATTTATGGTCGTGTGGAAAATTAAGTGACCTGTTGGAGACAGACCTTGACTCCTGAGAAGCAACAAAATGCTTAGAACGGTTCTTTGAAACACGTGACATTATTGTGTATATATAAGAAATAATAATGTCATCTGCTTTTTTTCCGTTTCCTGTTGATTGACTTTTATAGCTTGCAAGCATTATGCTGGATTGTAAATTGCAATAAATTTAATCAAGAATTATTTTATTCAGCCTACTAATGAGGAATAATAGCGTATGTATCAATTAGACATGTCAATTTATGTGAAGAAATAGATTTACAAAGGGATAGTAGGTAAAAAAAATATCATTGGTATCAATTCACTTCATTATTTTTAATTTGCTGTGGATATTGAGTGCTTCCAACATAAAATCATTCCTCAATTAAAATAAAACAGCTGTACTCCTATCAGCTTTTCCTTGCTTGTTGTTGCTTACAGATTAGCAGTTGTCATTGACTTCAGTCTCAGGCAATTTCATTAATTTGCGACCATAAATGGGTAAAAAAAGAAAGTAACAGTAAAAATCTTTGGCTTGTCAATGTACTACGTATTGTATATAAATTAGCTTTTCAAATCGCACTGCAAGTGCAGGACTACTGTAGCAGCAACATTTGGGGGATTTCGGAGCCGTGACAAAGCCCATCCGCTCTCCAACGTCAGCAAAGCAATAGTATTGTGAGCACTTTATGCATTTTGGCACTTTTTTATCGCTCCAGATTCCCAGATTTCTCCCAGGTGATCTGTAGTAAACCAGAACTCACAAATGTGTAACCATGTAAATGAGAGGGATGAATCCTGTATTGCTCTGGTGTGTAGCTTGTTTTCACTGTCGGATCTAATAAACCCCTCTCCTTACTTTATTAGCAAGTCAATGCTCTTATTTGGTTTTCCTTGATATCACAGAGCTTGTTTTTTGTTTTGAATGACATATGTAGCTCTGTGGCTGTCCTTATTTCTCTTCAAATAGATCAAAAGGCTGACAATAAGAGCACATTTATAGAAAGAAACATGAGAGTTGCACTAGATTTCTGCAAGCCTGGATGTGAAAATGTGGTGCATAATTTCTTCTGTTAACTTGTATTTTTCTAGTACTAAGTTCTTATTGACCTTATGGGATTATAAATTGGTTTATCTTACTCTGTCATCATCTAGCTGTTATTTAACTGGAAATTTTAAATATATATTTGTTTAAATGTGTGGTATATAAGGTATAAAATGAATGCAGGAAGAATCAATAATTCTGTGATTTATATTTTAATTGAAAATAATATTCTCTCAGATGACAGTGGCTTCAAGAAGTGAAGGTAACCTGCACTTTTGATTATTTTTTTCTTCAGCTGTTGTTGCAGGATTCAATACCTTTAGATCCTACTGACGGAATGCGTTTTACCATGGTGTATTTATATTATTATTTTTTTTGTTACCAATGAGTGCTTTTTGATTTAATCCCTAAAAGAGAACTCCTGTCTGTAGGGAGACTGAACACATGAGATCTGAATCCCAGTTAACAGTCAATTCTCTATTATGAGAAGTAAAATCTTGTGAATATTTTCCTTGGTTCTGAAATTGGAAACTCACACTAGGCTGTATTGGAGAATTTTAACTAATGACTATTACAATGCTTATCTGCTAATTTGTTTCTCCATATTTGCAATCAGTACGCCAAATATGTGTGAAATTTTTGAAACATGCTAAAGTTTCAACTAGCCAAATCCTTATCTGCAATTTACTATTATCGAAATAATGCTAGTACAAATAGTAAACATAGAACTTTCTCTTTATGAGTTCACTGAACTTAAGTGGACTTCAACTGGTCCATTTATCCCAGTTAATATATTTATGCAATCTATTGTGCCATGTTTGATGCCAAACCTCTTGGGTGATGTTTGGAGAAAGAATTTTCCCAGCTGCACAACAAACGTAAGAAAGCTTTCAAAGCTGTGGGAGAAAATGGAACGCGGGAAGTTCATATTGCAGGCTTGATTGCTGAATTTCTTAAATTGTAAATTATTATGAGTTGGGATACTGTTATTTACAAATAAACTTTGTTTTTAAAAATACCAACAGTCACTGTCAATAATTTTTCTATTTCCTGTTCATATTCTTGAATCTTTGTTAACGTTTTAAGATGTCTGTGTTTTGTGTCTTGTTACTGTTGGGATTATGTTAAGCAGTATGGTTACCAGTTTAACCAACACAATCATTCTTTTTATAGATATAGGGAAAAATTGATATTTTTAAACAGTCTACTTGTTGTTGTTCTCAAATGCCAAATAGCAAGTTAAACAAGTTAAGGGATGGCTCTGGTGCAATGAGACTGAGGAAGAGGATGCAGCATCATTCACATGTTCATCTCACTTCTGAGATCCTGCCTGAGAGCTCCAGTCTGTGCACTCTCAAGGGATTCTCCTTAAGATCCAGCTTCTGCACTTCTGTCACTCTTTTCCACTCTCTTTCTACAAAAATTCATTTCTCTTGTGCATCCTGATAGTCTCTGGTGCAGACTGGCAGTTGCTCATGTTGCCGAACTGCTGCCTGGATCCCTTGGCGCAAGTCAGAATACAGAGCCTTAATTTTGTTTTTCTGTGGAGGATCACCACCAACCATTAAGTCACATATTATTCATGTTAGAGACCTGATGCTTCTGTAACCTCACTTGTAGCAGCTAAACTTCTTTAAACTTGCAATATTATAACATTCTTAATTATGTAAGTTGGATTATTGGAATAAGAAATCAAATCATCATAAAGAGAGGGGGATAAAAGTATTTTATTTTCTTAGGCCCTTGAAATAAACTCATCTTTTTTCCTGTAGTAGGCAGTGTTCAAGTCACAAGCAGATTGTTTAAAACCAGGGTTGAATTTAATTTAATCAACCACGTCTTACAATGTACTTTCCCTGTTTGAACATTATTTCTCTGTGAAGCAATGACTGAGTTTACAGGCTTAGCAAGACCTTAAGTGACTTGCTTTATACAGCCTTTCAGTATTGCCCTACACACCAATAATCCTTTAGTATAATGAAACACATGTCTTTGCCTCTTTGCTAGAAGTTATAGAGAAGTCTTCTGATCATCCAGCTATGAAAAGCACCATGACTGGTTCTGCCCAGAAGCTGCATGAATACATGTGGAGCAGAAAAGTTGCTCTTTATAGCCAGCTGTAAAATGCTTTCAGCCCCTGTGAATGTTCAAGCCTGAGAAGGCTTTTCTCACCAAGATATAGATTAGCTTCAGCATACCAGCCTTCAGCAGTGTGTGTGAGTCAGGATTTCTCTCCAAGCCTACTCTTTACTGGTGAAACTCAGAGTCAGCCAGCCCATTTCAAGAAGAAAAACTGCGATTTGGTTCCAGTAAGCTACCACAGAACACTCTCCAGATTTGACAAACGTTGTAATTAGTTGCTTTTGTGTGTTTAGTAAGTACACACTGCAAATGCTGTAAAATGTTTTTCACATGATGCAACATTGCCAGCAGATAATCATTGGAGCAGTAAACCAAAAGAATTTGTGTATATCCTACAAGCTGCAGGAGGATAAGGAAATGTAAACAAAAACTAACAGCTGAATTTTTCAGATGGTACCATTCCTTTTCTTTTGTTAAACTGATTTGTTTTTAAATGTTATTTTTGTCAGTTTCTCTAGAAATTGATTAGAAAACCCTTAAACCAATGTTGTGAAAATGCTTTTGTTTCTGTCCTAGTTTTGACTGTGTGACTCTTTTTAGAACATTTTCAGTTTAATTATACAGTATTAAAAATTGCAATTAAACTGAATTTGCAATTGAAACTGCTCATTTTAGTTAACTGTCAAATTTACTATGGCCAGCATTGCAATATAGGGGCCTTTCTTACTACGAGGTGTTTTGAAAAAAATAACTTTTTAAACAGGAGAAAAATGTCGTATCCCTCAGTCCTGTCACAATGAGCCAACAATTTAAAGAGCTACGTGACTAGTGAAGCTGGTAAGTCTCTAAGCAGAATGGAGTTTGTTCCAGGTGATGTCTTGGATTATTGGTATGCTGTAAGTATGGATGGTATTGAATAAAAGGGAGGGGGGGTTGGATGTGTTAAATCTCTTTTGTGAAATACGTTTTCCAAATGTAAGTGGAAGGCTAAAGATGCTTTAAAATAGTCTTATGATAACCTACTTGTCCTATGGATATCTGACATGCCATGTTTTGCACGATGCTATGATGCAATTTGATGGATATTGTGTATTATATGAGACTGTACGAATCTTAATATCTCCGTTCCTCTGTTTTAGCATGTGATGTACAGCTCTGTGTACATAGAGCATCCCAGACTAGTGTCTGAGACTACCCTTTTCCTCTAAGCCCTAGGCATTTTTATCACTGTGCCAATAAAAGGAAAGGGATTTATGGGGTACTGCTTTTTAATTCATTCAATTCTCTGTTCATTGTGAGGTTAATGCTGTTGATCTATTTTTCTCTTGAAACAAATAAAAACAATATGTGCTGACACTGGCTTTGACTTTTGACATGGGAGATAGAGGTCAACATTTAATTCTATATTTATAGACTACATGAACAATATTATCTGTATTAAAAACTGTTCACTCAGTCCTTGTCATTTTACAACTTAGTTCAGTGGCTTATATCACATTGAACGTTTTCTCCAACTCTGATCAAGGTGCCATCATTCACAGCACTACACTTAAGGGATTGTCAGCCCTTCCATTAAAAACACCTTTTTTCAGGTTTCATAAGTTACTAGCTGAAAAAATTACACCAAGACTGACTTGGGGCTTTATTTTAAACAAAATATACTTAAAAATATACCCCAAACCCACAACCCAAAACACCAACAGAGAACCCAAATAAACTTAAGAGCTGACTGGTTTGGCACGTATGTGATGGACATTTATATTTATGCATATAATGTGATTTATCAAGCAGATATAACACTGCCTAAATATTTATCATTTTTTTCTTTCTGAAACATTCTTGGCTGTTTATAAGAGGTGCTTGTCTGTCCGCTCTTATATGGCTCATGCCCAAACTACTCAGGAATTGGGTACCAGTGACACAGTTAATGATGTGATTATTGTAATGGACTGTGTGTGGTGCAGCTGTACCTTTGTAAGTCCTCTCATAGAGGAACTTAGTCTTCTGGAGGGCGTATTACTTCTCAAATGAGAATAAGAAATTTTTCATTTTCAGGAAAAGAGAAGGAAGGACTATTGCATTTCATCCACTGTGGTACAGAGGGACTGTGTGTGGGCATTCCTTGTATATGGAATGGGACCTTCAGATCCCTGGGGCACGTAAAACTTAAGTGATTTCACTGGGACAAATCTTTAGACTTTCTATGCTGTTCTAACTTTCCTGGACATAAGCACCTTTGCTAATTTTTATGCACTGAGGGCTGTTTTGCAGGCTAAAGGCCTGTGGTGTACATTATATTCGGCAAAGAAATGGAATTATTAATGCAATTATTATTGAATTGCATTTGTTTTAATAGATTATCCAGTCTTTTTTGAGTCAATGGCAAGAAATTTGAGATTAAAGTTGTCTTCCTTTGCAAACAGCCAGTAATATTTTCCACAAGTCACTTTTTCCACCTGAATATGTATTTCCTTGGTTGTAATAAGAGTGAACAAAATGGAATAACCCATACAGTTTAATCTATGTGTTTTTAAAATATCTTAGCATGTACCATATTTATGTAGAAAACACTCCTAAAATAGCTATTGCAATCTGTAGTTTTTTGAAATATGCGGGGATTTATACTAATATACATATACAGTGGTCCATACAAACAGCCAAGGTTTTTTTAAATAAGGGTTATAGAAATTAATATGCATTTTTAATGTGTCCTGTAATTCATATATCATTCTTGGAAAGTACAGAATCTGCCACATTTTGTATGTAACTATCTTAATAAGGGCTGTGAAACTGAAACATTGATGGATCATGTTACATACCAGGCATCTCTGAGAAGTTTTTCATTAAAATGAACTCGTAAAGATTCTTAGTGCTTGCTTCTCAGCAGATGGCAAGAGGTGTTTATTTGCCTTATGGAATTCTTTCTGTTTATATACAGAGAAATGGAGAGGACAACTCTAAAGGATCCAGTTAATACTTGTAAGACTATTTAAAATAGATCATAACTATTAGCATTAAAAGCATACAGGAGGTTCAGTCATATACTCTTTTTCTAACCACTTCTACCTTTGCTTTGAAACTGTTCCAAATATTGGACTTTCTTTGGAAAAATTGAAATATATATTCCTTCCGTGGAATGTAGGGGCTTTTTTTAACAGTCAAATCTTTTCTTTTCCATTCTGTTTCTTTCTTTCCTTCTCTCTGCCTCTTTTGCTGTTAAGTAGCTCGTGCTCTATTTCTGGCACTTTTGAACTTTATTTCTCTTTCCTTGTCCTTTTTCTTCCATCTGTTTGTTGCTTTCATTGTCTCTTAGCTGCCGTTCTCCATTATTACACCCTTCAGTCTGCAAATCCTCTCCCATATGTGCTCTTGTCCTTCCCTAGGCCTCCTGCCTTTTGATTTTTTCCAGATCTCATTTCCTTTTCACCTGATCTGGCTTTATTCAACTCTTCTCTTGTCTATCTTTCAGCCTGTCTCAGGCCTCCCTTTTTCCTTCTGTCCAGTTGTGAATCCATAAACTAAACAAGACTTTGGCAGAAGAAGTCAACAAATGTGGTGTTCAGACCAGAACTTGACAGCTGGAAAAGGAAAAGCGGGAAGCAAAAGCCAAACTTTTGATTAGACTGGTGTGAATACTTTTTAATGAACAAAACACTCAGTGAATGTAACCTCTTTTCTGCTTTTCTGCAACAGATTGAGACATTCTGTATTTTATGTAGTTAATGTTATTTATGATTTTTATTTGAACATATTCCTGATATGTTTGTAACAGTTTAGGCAAAGAATCACACTTTGTAATGTCTTGGGCATTTGCAAGGATATAAAATGTTATTATTTAAATTCCTGTCTTGGGTGAGTTACAGATTTAGGAATTGTGCAGATTGGAGACTTCGTCAGTATAAAATTATTAAAATTGAAATTTAATTTAGTTAGATTTTTTTTTCTAGAAAGATTTAGAGAACTGCCAAATATTTTCACATCAAATGACATTTTAAGTAGGAATGGACCAAATGTCAGTTATTTTTGCCAAATTCCTCCAAAGTTCCAGAACAAGTAATCTTAGTAATTTGCAGACTGCCTGATCTCTCTAAGTTTGGTACCTTGCATCTGTGCTAACTAAAAATAAAGCTTTAAAATATTGTCCTAGTATTTGACTGGGTTGAGTTTTGGTTTTATTTTCCTGTGCTGCTTTAGTGAGGAAGGATGTACCTTGTTTGCAGGAATGATGCACAGCAGGAGCGTCAGCATATTTACCTGTGTCAGGCCACATTAGGAGAACATGCACCAGTAAAGAGCATACTTGTTAAGACTATGTTACCCTTAACCTGACAATATCAAAATGCTAGAGATGTGCAGAATTTTGAATGGAGGCCTAAAAGACTAATCTAATAATTGCATACTTTGTCCACAACGCCTCCATGAAATTCTGTCTCTTTCACCTGAAACCATTTCAAAATGCCTGGTCTTGATTTAAATGGGTAAAATTAAAACCCCAATGTTGTTTCTGTGATAAGTGTTTTAGCTATGGTTCCTAATTAAAAAATTAATTCCCCAGTCTGAAAGCGTCAGACTGGATTACGTTCTCTGTTAAAGGAAGAAAAGAAAGAATCTACTGTCTGGTGACCTTTATTTTGGCTGAAGGCTAATAGACATCGAGCTCTAGAGAGAAAATTCTCCCAGGAAATGTGCATGCTAATACAACTTTATTTACATTATTGTTTTCTAATTCAAATAAGAGTGCTGCTGGTGGTGCTATGTACATGATTTCCCTGCACAGCTTTGTAGCTGAAGCTGTTGCAGATCCTTCCCCCTTCCCAGCCCTGCTGCAGATGTGGCCTCGGTAGGTGTTGGAGCACTTCTACCTCTCGTTGCTGTGTTGGGAGCAGGATCAGGGGCAGGGACTGGAAGCTCTCTCTGAAAGGGAGCTTCCTTGCAGCTGCCTCCCCAGCAAACTCTGGCTTAGTTCTCCTGAGAAAGCTGGGCTTGTCCTGGACGGACACTCTCAAGTTGATGTTTGTGGTCTGTTCTTTACCACAGGTTGGTTTTCCTGGGTTATATCACCTGGGTTGTGGTCTCTGGGACCTGTGCTGCTGTGTGGGTGCAGAGTAAAGGGCACAGGACAGGCTTTGGTCCCCCGAGAAGACAGACTAGTATGTTGTCACAGAGAAAGACTCTTCTCTAAGATTTCTCAGCTATGGCAGAGAAGGCGGGGGAGGAGGAGTTGGCAGGAGATTGTTAGAAGTTGCTGGGCCAAGTGAGGCAAGGGAAGAGATCTGCCTGGAAGGACAAAGTGGATGAGGGGCAATATCTGTTTGGAAGGGCCGCTGCTGTGGGATGTGTTTGGGTGTGGCCCAACGATTCACAGCCGTTCTCTGGTGCTCGTGATAACGTGTGCAGGCAGATTCACATCAGAGTTTTACCAATCTGCGTCACAGAGGACTTCGAGTGGCATAACTGGTGGAGTCATATTTTTGAGATTTTTACAGGGAAGTGGTTAAATCATGTCGCTCATGTCCGTATCTCTTCCTACCGTTGCAAACAGAGTCTCTCCTGTGTTATTATACTCTGCCATAAGGATTCCCTCTTGGATCACTGGAGTGCTCTGTGCTGTGCACACCCTGCTGGTTTATGATCTCCTCTTGCCCATGTGCAGCTCAGCATTGTGTTCCATCCAACCATTTCCTTTGATGTTTTCCTGTCTTGCAGGCTTTCCTAGTAGCCTTAGTCTTGAAGAGGAGGCGAGCACAAGGAGCCTTCTCTTCTGCACCTAGAATGAAAAGCAAGCATGTGCCTTCTGACAAGCAGCACCAGTGCTTGTCTGGCTGGTGAGTGCAAGGGCACTGAGCTTGTTTTAAGGCAATTCAGTAATTCGAAACAATGAACCTTTGGCAGTGGAAAATCTGTAATGAAACATTATATGTCTAGAGAATGTTTTATTGCTCGCCTAAGAACAGACCTTAATGTGGAGTTTGCCTGTAACTGTGCTGTTTTCACATCTGTTTACTTCAGTTTTTACTCATGTGAAAGGCAGGAAGGGAAGGGAAGAAGTCAGGAGACTGGTATCTGTTATAAAGGTTCTGTCTCCCAGGACATTGTTTGCCCATCTTAACTGGTAATATTCCTCAAAACCTCAAAAAACCTACCACAACAGGGATGAATTTTTGCTGATGGACATTAGATGTTTTCCTGGGGTTTAAGAGAGTCTAAAAGACATCAAATTATTCAGTCTTCAGCAGAGTTAACAGGTGTTTGTGTCAGAGAGGTTATGAAATATTGCCTCAGGTAGGGAAATAGTGCTGTGGGGCACCACTAAATCAGAACACTCTTCTTGTTCTAGGCTGACCGAACTTGCTTTCAGTAGTTCAGCATATCTTTGTTTATAAATCTAAATGCTATTGTGTTGTATTGTACTTTGCAGTGTAATAAATTGTAACATTCAACATTAACTGGTCAGGCTTCAGTGATAACAAAAGTTCAGCAGGCTGGTGGCACTCTGATCAATATTGCCTTCTATTTATAGTATTGTTACAAATTGAAGTTTTATTTAAATTAGACAATGCTGAGAAGCTTACAGTAGATCAATAAACTAAAATACAGTAACGGATTTTTATTCATGGCTGATATGTTGCTACTCTTTTGTCACATGCATCCTTAATGTCCCCTAAACAAAATCACATTTACATATCCTGTTATCTGGCAAAGCTGCAATGCAAAACTGCTTTAAAGAAGGAAGACTGTGCTGTGCAATAAGCAGGAAAGATGTTGTCTAGAAGAGAAAAAGGCCAGATAGTTTCTGTTTGGTTGTGAATTTTTTTGTTGTCGTCTTCTGCTGTTTTTCTATTCAGGGAGTGAGTAAAACTGAAGTATATATGTATAATGTATGCCATAGTGCTAATGCTCAGATTCTGCTCCTGTGTTCACACTGACATTTCTCCAATGACAGCATCACAGTTCTAGTACTTCATCTCTGTTGTGTGGATTCCACTGCTGTTATATCCTTCCCACTAGATGCCTCAGACAAGACCAGGCCAAAGGTAGAAAATACCTGCTAACAAAAAGGCTGCAGCAGAAAGGCTTAAGGAGATATGTGGTAAATCAGAAAACAAAAGTTCTGGATTAACTAAGCAAAACACATCTTCTTTACCCAAGATTAACTGTTCTCTCTGTCTTGCTGTCTTACCTGGAGATACACTCACCCCTCCATACATCTGCCACAAACATCCATGCTTTGTGTATCTTCCTTCTGTATCTGGATGTGGGAGGTGAGAGGAACCGCAGTGGACGTGGGTGGGTTGCAGGAAGTGAATATGGGGAATCTCTGAGGCACCGAAGAGGTATTGGTTGTTCTCAGCACTGGTGCTACAGGTCATTGCTCCTGTGGGAAATGTGCAAAATAACAAATTGGGGTAGGGGACATCTCAGGTGAGGATGGAGGGCACTGAATATGCTCTTTGTTGTGGAAGGGTCTGACCTCACAGGATAGCAGCAGCACGGCTGAATGTTTTGTATTTCCTCCCAGTCTGCTGATTCTTTTGTCCTCTTAGTTATCTTGTTCTCAGGGTCAGTAATCTTTGCATTCTGCCAGAGAGTTGTGTCTCCTGAAGTGAAATTTTCCTTTCTTTCTGGCCCTATGTGTCTCTAAACATCTCTAAGTCTTCTTAAAAATATTTTTATTTTTCCTCCCTCCTTTGCTACCACGAGGCTATTCCTCCTTCTTTTACTGACTGCTGTACCTGCCCACCTTCTTGGTGTGTGAAGAAACATTCACATCAAATAGAGAAGGAAGTAGAGCAGGCTTTTAACTTCAGCTGTGGGCACAGCTGGGGGGAGCTGCTTTCTAGCAGCAGGAAATATTATCTTCTTGTTCTGTTAGAATTTTTGAGGTTGGTTTTCCCCAGATCAAAATATAAAAGAGACTCCATATCATCCAGAGATTATACTTATATATGTATATGTATATGTATATATATAGAGAGATACATATATATATATACACACACAAATAATATATTTTCTTTAATCTTGGCCTTCTCTCCTCTAAGATAATCTTCCTCCTCCACCTTAGCAATGATGAGAATCTCCCTGAGAGACTTAAACCTATGGAGTGTAAAAACTGGAGAGGGATTATTCTGTGTCTTTTTCTGGTTTTTGTCATCATTCTACTTTTTGGTTGGATGACAGCAGTGTGATCTAGAGAGAGAGTGAAACAAGCAAACTGGCTGTACTCTGCCCCATTTGGCAGAGAATTCTAAGACCATCTGAAATTAAAGTCCATAGTTTTAATAGCATTTTTGAGACCTCATCTTGCATATTAGAACTTAGCCAGGTATTAGGTAATTTAGATAATAAATTATCTTCAAAGTGACCCATCATCTTAGTATTTACTTTTTTTTTCTAGAGGATGTAAGGCATAAAAGCAAGCTTTGTAGTTTTATATCTGTCAGCATGTCACATAAATATCTCAGTAACTACTGATCTTATCACCATAAAACTTCCATTTATACAGTTAGACATGTCATGTTGGTCAGTTGCACAAAAAGTTAAGCACATGCAATATTAAACTCCAACCCATGCCAGCTCCATTAGCCCACATCTTGAAGTTCTCTCTGAACACTACTAAGAGAAGTGGGGGAGGAGCGGGCGGCAGCATACGGCAGAATCAGTCGAGGATGGACTCATGTAGAAAATTACTGAAATGATGAAAGAGTTTGCAGAGGGATGTTTGGAGTCTTAGTATTTCCCTGAAAATCAAAAGATCTGTTTTCTGTTTGATGGATGACTTTAATAGTTTTAATGACCTCATATAATTTATTTGATTGTATTGTTCATTTTTATTAGAAAATCAGTCTAGCAGCTTTTCAAGTTATATCACCTTTGCATGTCAGAACTGGACTCTGATCTCAACTTGCCATCTTAAAACATGTATTACTTTTTTACTATTTTCATATTAACCATTAAATCCTACAAATACTGAAGTTTTAGGATTGAGACTAGCCTCTAACTGAGACTTGGCAGGCATGTGTCCTTAAAAAGCAGTGCAAGCAATTATTTTTTCTAGAGGAAAGTTTGCTGGGAGTAATAGTTTAGAAATTGTGCAATTTATTATTTCGATTTATGTTTTGAAAATTCCTGTGAATACTTCAATTAATACTTTTTGCTAATTTAAAGTTCAGCTGCAGTTTGCATTTTTTACTTCTTAGAAGTCTGTTTGTAGAAATATTTTCCCTAGTAAGTTATGCATAATTACAGGCATTGTAAGCTTAGATTATGTTAATGGACAATTTTATAAAAATATACATGCTTGTCTGTCTCATTTTACCGAATAATTAGTTAATTTTTTGTATAGAGACTATTGAAAAAATGACTGAAAATATCTAGTCCTCTGTGAAGCCTGGAAACTATATTGGCTACTCACATGTGCATACCTGCTTCCAGATACTTGCAGCAAATTGTAGGTAAAGTAAGCATTAATGCCACACACATATTTCTGCCTGGGCCGAATTATTTTGCTTCTGGAAAATATTTTAAAAGTCACAAACTTTGCATCTTTGTGCTTGCTTTTACATTTATGTGGATTCTGTAGGGGAGCACATTATTGACTTTTAAGAAATACAGGAACATGTCTCATACTTATCTTTACAGAAATACATGAGGCTGCATTTTTGTTTTGGCACTGCTGATAGCAGAAAATTTCTTTTTTTCTATTAATGATACAAAATTGACTTTGCTGTGGTTTTCCCTACAGCAAACAGTGCATTAAAAATAATGGTGTTTAAATTTGGATGTGCTGAAAAGTGTCACAATGTGAAGGGTGAGTCCAGTGTTCTGAAACAGTAAGACATTTGGAATGCTGAAAACATGCGTGCTGTGTAAAGGCACGTCATTTTCCTAATCTCAGTTAAAACATTTATGTGTAGTCTCTAATTTTTCACTTATAAAGCTGTGTTAAATTTAAGGCTGGGTTGAGTGTGATTGTCACTGAGTCCACCAATGACAGGACTGGTCATTATAAAAATGTTAGAACCAACCTTGATTTGCCAGGATCCCAAATGAACAGGAATCAAGGAGAATTTGAGTAGTGGCCTTTTTCCCTTCTCCTGAAGGAGACATTATCAACTCATTAGCTACAAGCCTGCACAGAGGCCCCAACTGTGACTCTTAAAACAAGAAATTCATTTCTTGTGGTTAAGATTGACTTTCAGCATGCCAGCTGTCCCTCTTTTGGAAGGACTGGCCTTATTTTTCAAGTAGAACACGTGCCATCTTGATTACCCAAACTCTTAATTCAATGCTGTTTTGTGCTTTGTCTCCTCAAAATATCCCTTATATCCAGCTTTGATTGGTGGGTAGATGTACCAGTACTGATCAGCTTAATTACCAGTGTGAGGCAGCGCAATGCAGACATGAGGTAGCAGCACACCTTTCCCAGCATTCTGAGGTAATTAACCAAAAGATATTTCCCTGCCACCTGTCTAGCCTTGGAGAAAATCCAGTTTTCTTTCCAAGCTCTGAGAAGGGGGGAACAGAGCAGAATTTAGGTAGTAGGATGGTTATCCATGTGTTTTTGTTCTTCCCAGAGTTATCTGCAGTGTTAAGTATGGAGGCTGAGGCTGCTACCTCCTGTCCTTCCTGGCTCCCAGCATGGAGTCTGCAGCAATAATATGTGAAGAGCTAAGGTAAGCCATATAAGAAACCATGAGCTGTGATCTTCCAGTATTCGCAAATACACATTTGAATATACATTTGGATCCATCAAGAACAAACATCAAAAAGGTCTGGATTTCCTGTGTTCTGCCTAAATTTCTTCATTTTCTCTCAAAAAGCTTAAACTCAGTCCACTAGCAATTAAAGGATAAGTTTTGTGTGTTCAATGTTTAGAGGAAATGTTCTATAATTCTTACCATGCCTTGGTGAAAACATATGAAGTCTAATTATGTACATTATCTACAGCAAGTTAAATATAAAATCTCTCACTCCTCAATGCCTACATTGATATNATGAGGCTGCATTTTTGTTTTGGCACTGCTGATAGCAGAAAATTTCTTTTTTTCTATTAATGATACAAAATTGACTTTGCTGTGGTTTTCCCTACAGCAAACAGTGCATTAAAAATAATGGTGTTTAAATTTGGATGTGCTGAAAAGTGTCACAATGTGAAGGGTGAGTCCAGTGTTCTGAAACAGTAAGACATTTGGAATGCTGAAAACATGCGTGCTGTGTAAAGGCATGTCATTTTCCTAATCTCAGTTAAAACATTTATGTGTANCTTTTTTTCTATTAATGATACAAAATTGACTTTGCTGTGGTTTTCCCTACAGCAAACAGTGCATTAAAAATAATGGTGTTTAAATTTGGATGTGCTGAAAAGTGTCACAATGTGAAGGGTGAGTCCAGTGTTCTGAAACAGTAAGACATTTGGAATGCTGAAAACATGCGTGCTGTGTAAAGGCACGTCATTTTCCTAATCTCAGTTAAAACATTTATGTGTAGTCTCTAATTTTTCACTTATAAAGCTGTGTTAAATTTAAGGCTGGGTTGAGTGTGATTGTCACTGAGTCCACCAATGACAGGACTGGTCATTATAAAAATGTTAGAACCAACCTTGATTTGCCAGGATCCCAAATGAACAGGAATCAAGGAGAATTTGAGTAGTGGCCTTTTTCCCTTCTCCTGAAGGAGACATTATCAACTCATTAGCTACAAGCCTGCACAGAGGCCCCAACTGTGACTCTTAAAACAAGAAATTCATTTCTTGTGGTTAAGATTGACTTTCAGCATGCCAGCTGTCCCTCTTTTGGAAGGACTGGCCTTATTTTTCAAGTAGAACACGTGCCATCTTGATTACCCAAACTCTTAATTCAATGCTGTTTTGTGCTTTGTCTCCTCAAAATATCCCTTATATCCAGCTTTGATTGGTGGGTAGATGTACCAGTACTGATCAGCTTAATTACCAGTGTGAGGCAGCGCAATGCAGACATGAGGTAGCAGCACACCTTTCCCAGCATTCTGAGGTAATTAACCAAAAGATATTTCCCTGCCACCTGTCTAGCCTTGGAGAAAATCCAGTTTTCTTTCCAAGCTCTGAGAAGGGGGGAACAGAGCAGAATTTAGGTATTAGGATGGTTATCCATGTGTTTTTGTTCTTCCCAGAGTTATCTGCAGTGTTAAGTATGGAGGCTGAGGCTGCTACCTCCTGTCCTTCCTGGCTCCCAGCATGGAGTCTGCAGCAATAATATGTGAAGAGCTAAGGTAAGCCATATAAGAAACCATGAGCTGTGATCTTCCAGTATTCGCAAATACACATTTGAATATACATTTGGATCCATCAAGAACAAACATCAAAAAGGTCTGGATTTCCTGTGTTCTGCCTAAATTTCTTCATTTTCTCTCAAAAAGCTTAAACTCAGTCCACTAGCAATTAAAGGATAAGTTTTGTGTGTTCAATGTTTAGAGGAAATGTTCTATAATTCTTACCATGCCTTGGTGAAAACATATGAAGTCTAATTATGTACATTATCTACAGCAAGTTAAATATAAAATCTCTCACTCCTCAATGCCTGCATTGATATAACATTCAAAACCAAAAGCAACACTATAAAATACCACAAAAATAACATTAATAAAACAATGTTTTGTTTGATTTTATTTTCAAATAATTTTGTTTCTCATATTATAGTGAAAAGGCATATCAAAAATTAAAAAGTGATGATAGCTGTTCTGGAATAACGTCTGAGTTCTGATGGCTTTCCACATACATAGATTGTAAACCATGCAAGCTAATGGATGTATTCATCCATCCATGAAGAAGACATCTATGGTTAAAGCATCCCAGCTGATCTAAAATATTTTTTCTGAGACCTTATGGTTTCAAGTGGTCTTTAACTGCTTTTGATTCAATGACGATTGTACAAAACAAATAACTTTGCCATTATACTAAAGTCTATTCCCATGTCATGTTTCCAGAAAACAAGTCATGTTTGAAACAAGTTCAATTATCTGTGGTTAGATTTTTTTTTTTATGCTGGAATAGTTATCCTGCCATGGCTCAGGAATAGCTAATGGAATTTCATTCAAGCCTCGTTTAAAAAACAAAACCCATACTTTTTGGCAGGATACAAGTGGGAAGAGATTTAGTCCACAAGATATATTTTATCCTGGCATGTAGGAGAACAGTTGGTGGAAAATGGTTTCCCCTGTAGCCCATTAGAACCTTTAACTATCTGCCAGTGATTGCTGTGAATGTGGTGCATGACATGTCATGAGAATTCACATAAATAAAAAGGGAAAAGCATTCATTTCAGGACTGCCTCTATGGGAGGACGGGGAAGAAATATATGATGAGGAGGAGAAAAAAGTTTTATAATCAAAACTTCTAGGAGTAGATCCCTGGGGTACTGAGACCTTCTGCAGTAGTTGTCTTTGAATTGCATTTATTACTTTGTCTGCCTTGAACTGTGGGTGATGAGGAATATCAAAAGGGAAGTTTATTGCTAGTGCTTAGGTGTCTATGGGGTTGTTGTTCAGAATTGTACTAGCTGTAACCATGACACAAACAGCTTACGAAAGTTGTAATTTAAAATTGTTGAAAAAAAAATTTTAAAGTATGCATAGACTATGAAAATTTATATAGAATTTAAGTGTTAATATTAAGCAGAATTCAAATGTCTACAGTTTAGCATTTTATTGACTTAATCTGGTCATATGTGGAGTTGCAAGCAAACTTGTTGGTACGATCTCACTTCCACTTATGCCATTTAATTACTTCCTCATAAACTTGATCTGCAGTGGCCTGTGGCTGTATCTGAAGGCAGAATTACTAAAATGTATGTTGGGATCCAGACGAGAAAGATTTGAATTTTGGAAGCAATAGCCTCCATTTACTGTGTTTTAGCACAAATCCAGATAATGAAACAGCATTAAAGTCAGCAGTGTTTGCAGCAGTGATAAGGACGCTTGCAGAGGTGGTGATAGCCAGCCCATGGTGTGCAAGAGTCGTTATGACCAGTGGGATTTTTGAGGTTTTTGGCTGCTTTTAATGAAATTTTGTACTGCTTTTATGTTGCTTCATCTTGCCGTATAAGGCACGCAGAGCCTCCAGTTAAAGGCCCTGGCGAGGTGGATGAGCTGAAGGGTGTCAGAGCTCTCCTGTGCTGTGTAAAGGGTCTGTACAAACTACGAGAGATCATGAGCGGGTGACGGAGCTGTGAGAACCAGGAGGCGGCTGTGGTGATTGCTGGGACTTGTTC
Organism: Pitta sordida; assembly: GCA_013390025.1. Lineage (NCBI taxonomy): Eukaryota > Metazoa > Chordata > Aves > Passeriformes > Pittidae > Pitta > Pitta sordida. The sequence goes on along the minus strand of WEKX01006302.1, from coordinate 337,023 downwards.
ACAGAACAGCTACTTTAAAGGGAGGGAAGAAAAGGCAATCAGGCATGAGCTTGAACTTGTGTAAAAGGCAAAAGTCTCCTGAAAAGATCATATTTTCTGAAGAGATATGTTGGGGAGCTTTGGGGAAGCAGGCTGAGGATGCCCACAAAGCCAAGTGCCAGGCTGATCCACTGGTCAGTGCCGGACACCTATTGGCAGTCCTGGTCATGAGGGAATCCCTTGGCCAGAGGCAGATGTGCAGGAGGCATCTCAGCACCATTAAGGGCTCCTGGTGCTGTAGAGCTTGACAGGTCTCCAGGTGTTCCACAGCTTCGGCACTGCAGCATCTCAGTACTCATGCCCCACAACTCCTCAGTAGCTGTTTCTCCTCACAGCCAGGGATGAGGGACATGCCTTCGGCCATTCCCTGAAGTAACATGTCTCTGTATCTCTTACCTGTTAGTTTACATTGTTTTCTTCCTTATTTATTTAAATAATTAGATTCACATTTAAATCTATTGCAGATTTCAGTTCTAAAATGAGCAGCTCCTGGAGTTTTTCTGTGGCATCTGAGGCATTCACACCTTCAGGTGGAGCACCAAGCCCGGTGGTTTGGGCTCCAGGACCAGGTGACTTAGACTCATAACAAGGCTTGGGTTGGAAAGGACCTTAAAGACAGGATAAAAGACCTAAAGTCCCAGCCCCCAGCTTCTCTAGGCTGTGACATTGGGAGTCACGAGGGATCCCTCACACCTCAGAGGGATTTTACTGCTTTGCCTTGGCTCCCCCACAAAAGGAAACATTTGCATTTCTTTCATTGAGGCCACTGACTTCTGTATGTCATGCTGGAAAAGTTGTTGAGGAATACCTTTGGAAATTCCTCATAAATAAGAATGTATTTCATAATACTCTCAGTTCTTCGGTGATATTTGTTTAAATGTGTTACTTGAATTACTATCCATTTTTAGTTAAAATTACCACTAAGGTCATTAATCATTATAAAAGAATTAATTAAATAAATATCTGATTTGCTGATTTTTCATGTTCACTATTCTAAATGCATGTGGATTAGAGGAAGAAAGGAGAATTATTCCTGTGCTGTCTAAACCTTTTTTACTTTTCTGTTAAGTTGTTTATCTGGCCCTTGTCCTGTGTCTGACTCTGAGATGTGTAGTCCTGTGATATTGAAAAAGTAAGCTCAGCAATTCTTATTTAACTTTTTTTGTCATGCCCCAAAATTACTCTTATGGATACATTTTCTGACCTAGATTCAAGTTATAAGGATGAACTTCTGGCTTAGATAATGAGTAGTCAGTTTGGGGTTTCTTTACCATATGGTTTTTTTTTGTTCTGTTTTATAACTATGCTGGAGAATTTCCATCTGGGATTCAATGTCTTTGTTTAAGTGTCTGTAATAAAAAAAACCCACTTATATTCATTCAAGATCCTGATGCAAATGGATTGAAAGAAAGTTAGTTTTTTTCCCCATGGGAATTTACACTTTAATTTTTTTGAATTGTGAGAAAGAGAGACCTTAGTGTTATATAATTAAATAATTAATGGCACACCTGATGTGATGTAGGAAAACAGTAAACATGATATCCTGAATTTAAATAACTGAAAATAATCAAGAGGGACATCAGCATTAAATGCTCAATAAGACTGAAGTAACAAATACAAGATGGCCACTGCATTTAAATTGAAATACTGTCGTCTGCTGATATATTTCAGGCAAATTTGTTGACAGACTAAATATTTTGATAGTCCTTCCATTATTTCTTTGAGCCATCAGCTTTTAATTTTCTCTTTCTTGTTAATATATTTCTGTATAATTTAAACAGAAAACTGTTCTGTTTCATCATAAAAGATTTGTCTGTTACTTTTGGTGTGTAAATCAAGTGGACAGCAAAACATTCTTGAACTTGTTTTTTGAGGCATTTGTTGACAACAACAGGAAAAGAGATCACAGAGACCGCCAATAAGTGTGGACATCAATTATTTTTTAATTGTATAGGAGTACAGTACACTAATTAAAACTAGTATATCTTGCAATGCCAAAGGCAAAATTAATTATTAATTTTTATTAATATTCAGAAGTAGCACAAGGAATACATTAAAAAAGATTTTGTGGCTGTGACTGAGATCTTGTTTTGCTTTATATTTTAGTAAAAATAGTATGTTAGCTAAATTTGAATAGTTAAATATGCACTGAAGAGATTATATGCATTGAACAAGAATTTTCTCTTTAGACTAGTTATGCAGTGACAGACTATAAGAGGTAGGAAAAATTCTTTAAAATTCTGAGGCTTTGGTTCAGCTCATTTAATGACAAATATAAATACACGTTACCCTGGTGTTGTTACTGTGGATACTATAATTATTGAATTGGGTATTTTAGTTATGATCTCACATATTCAGTAGAATAATCTGCTTTCAACTTCTGCTAGACTCCAGCTCAGCAAATTAGATCTGTCCTGCATCAACTTGACAAACCTGATGTGCTTCTGGACAAAGTAACTCCTCTACTGTGAGCAAGAGATTTATATATTTATTTATTTCTCCTCCATCCACCCTGGTTACTCTTCAGTCTGATGTACATACCTCATTGGGAACCTGCCAGTCTAGTTCAGAAGTCTATCCGAAAGGGAGATTTTGGAATGAAAAAATGTCTTTCACCAGTGCTATTGACAAAACATTAATGCCCCTTTTCAGGAGAGTAATTTATAGAATATAAAATTTTGGTATTCACAAAAAATTTATGAAAAACCTTGTGAAGTAATTTCACAGAATCACAGAATATTATGAGCTGGAAGGGACCCACAAGGATCATCTAGTCCAACTCACCATCTAGCACCCGTAAAGAGACCGAGAGCACATCGCAGAGCATAACACCAACCTAGATCCCTCACAGTCTAGCAAGCCACTCCGAGACGGAGGGGGCACAACGTCATCCAGCCCTACACCTCCCGGCTAGACCATGCCACTAAGTTCCTCGTCCAGTCTTCTCTTAAACTCCTCCAGGAATTTGTGCTTGAATTTACTGAAATGAGGATGGGAGGAGCACGAGGGGAAAATGGTGGCTGTTGTGAAAACACTTAGTGGTTTGTAAAAGGACAGTTTGGTGTTTTGAAAGTTATTTCCTATTATAATGAAGGTGGTGTACTAGAAATCTTATTGCAGTTGTTGCACACTTGTAAATTTTTTCTAGACTAGTGAGATTGATCATTTAAGATCAGACAAGCAAAATTTTTGTTGGTTGTTTCTGATTTTCTTTTTGACTGAACTTTGAAAGGTTTCCCTCTCTGATCCTTACATAGAAACATTGAGTTTTTCATCTCACCTGTTAGTGTTCATAACAATTCTGTAGTCATTCATGCACTCCATAGAAATAGACATAGATAGCTGCATTTTAGTATTTATTTAACAAAATTCTAAGATAAATACCTGAAATATTCATATGCATTTCAACAGTGGAGAGCAGCACATCAGAGTTTAGCTTTCACTTCACTCAAGCATCTTGACCTCCTGTTATAGCAATACATAAGATTTTGTTTTAAAGACTGGATTGTTCATATTTGATTGTTATAAATAACCAGATCTTTCCTTTCATTTTGTTATAGTGAAGCAGGGTACTAAAACCTTAGTTTTCCGGTGTTTTATTTGTGTGTTCAATGTAAATGTAGATGCTGTTCTTGTTCTGATTTAGAATCAGCCCATTGCCTTAGGAAAGTCAAATTGTGCACTCTCCTTGAGTTTAATTTTGTTTACAAAAGTGAGAGCGGTGATAATCAGCTTTAGTTTACCATTAGACCTGTAGTGGCCATGGATTCGTACCTCTTCAGTGCTCTGTCCAAGGCCTGGAAAATAATTCTAATTCCCATGTATCTCTGTGCTTGTGTATATGCATGCATGTCACAGAGTAGGGAAGAGGGGGAGCCACTAATTCACTTTGGTGTCTCCTAGAGGAATCAGCACTTGTAGGCTCTTGAAGGCAAATACTGTTCTTCATTCTACTTTGAAGTACTTGAATTACCAGCTTGTCAGTAAAAATTGACAAAGTACAACTCACTTCTAAAAAGATTAATACAAACTTTTCAAAAAGTTACCTATCACTATTCTGGAAATCTAGCTCTCAAAGATTCTCTTGGTAATTCTTCTGCTCCCCGTCCTGAATGTACTGCTTGCTCAAGTGAGTGCTGTGGTTGTCCAGGAAAACCAGAGAACACCTGATGGAATAACATCAAAGGGAAGCACTTGACAAAGACAAGCAATTTAGATGCTCAGTTCTGGAAATGTATTGACTGAAGATGAAAGCTCTTTAGGGAAGAGACTTTGTCTTCTATTTATATAGAATCTTGCATAATTTAACAAATGTTGGGGACACTATTAATCTCATCCAACTTTAGATGTCTACAGTGTAGCTGTCAATCTTAAGAGAAGATCAATTGCACTCTAAAAGTGTCTGTTTCTCTCCACTGACTATAAAGGGAGCCCTCACAAGATGCTCAGGTGCAGATGGGTTGTGTATTTTTGGGCAGATGAATCCTGCTCTAAAATACTATCTAAGGTGGCAAAATAATTGTAGTTGATATTTTAAAAAATCATTTTGAATGTATCTTGTTCTTAAGGCAGCTAAGAAAATTAATGGCAGCTACTTGACTTAGTTAGTATTACATTCCACAGTGAAATGGCAGGGGTTGGTAGCATATCCAGAACAGCACCAATCCATTCATAGCTTCCTGAAATGTTAATTCAGAATATAAATATGAAATCATTTCCTTGCTCAGTGAAAAAGAATAAAACTGAACACCTGAATTGTCAATAACATAATAGCTGTTCAATAGGAAATGCTGTCTCCAACTGAAAAGACAAAGCAACATAATTAAAATCCTTATGGAAATGACAGAAAAAAAATATCCTCTACTGCTGTTACAGCTCTGGATCAGCTGTTACCCTTTTTGAACATCTCAGAAACTGTTTGCTCGGGGTTTTTTTCAGAGTGGAAATGCTGTTTTGAAACACGAAAGAACACCATGTGCTTCTGAAGCAGCACCAGTGTCTTATTAGTGGTAAGTCACTGCTTAAAAGTTGGTCATGATGAGTCTTTACACAGTGAATCAGCCATCTGTCCAGACTTGGGCTAAGTATTTTAGCCAGCATGTATGGACTGATATTGCTGTTTCATACATTGCAATAGAATTCGTGGCTACAGCTGACCTCTATTAGAATGCAGTCCATTCAAGATAAATATATGACAAGCTATTCCTGAAGCTGCTTTAATTGCTGTACAGGAAAGTATTACAAGAACATCCGGTAGAACATCGTATGGCAGATATATGGACCTCTGCTTAACTGGATTAGTACAGTCTCAGTATACACTGAACAATATTCCAGGCAGCCAGATTTGTCTTATTCACTTCTAAAGGAAATTGTAGGAGAGACATAAAAATACATGTATAAGAAACAGGGGAAAATTACTGACTTATGAGGGTAAAGAGATTTAGGGTCAGTTGGCATGGATGCCAAAATAACCAAGTCTAGATTTAAACTTAGAAAATACCTATCTCACCAATTCCTCTAAAAGCTGTGTTGTGAAAGACTGGAGGACTAAATACTTTATTCTTAAATCTTTACATTTAAATTATGTATATCTGAGAAAAATTAACAATTAATATCACATAGTACTAGGTATCTGTAGTATGTACTAGGCTGTCCCTGTTTTTCAGACTTGTGTTTTTAATTACTTCTGCCATGAATTTCAGTTGAATAAATATTCTTCATTTCTACAGAATGCCTTTTATAAGGGTATGAATAGCAAGTTAAAATAGCTTTACTATTCCAATTCTCTCAAGATCATCAATCCCTTAGACCAGCTCTAAAGAAACCCCTGTTTGTTCTAAGAAATAAAGTCAGTATGTTTAGGTTTTGAAGAATTCTAATACTGGCTGTCTTGAACAGTTCTGTAAAGACTCTCTATGCTTCTTTTGGAAAGCACATCAGAAATGTACAAGCTGTCCTTTCCAACTCCTACTGGATTTTGTTTGTTCTAAGATGTATTTATCATGCCATCCAAGTGGGATGATCTCCTGACAACTGATTAATGTGAGGCTAAGTATCAGTCCTGGTTAGATGGGATTTTCTTCCGAAATGGTGTTTGCTCAGGGAAAAACTGGAAACGGAATGAGAAGAAAGATGTTGTGGAGAACTTAAGGTCAAATCTGCCTTTGGTACAGATGTGACTGGATCAAGTTTTTCCCATCCTCTCTGCATTAAGTTGCTTTCAGATTCCTTGTACCAAATGGTGCTGGCAGTCATTTCTATGTGCAGCATGAGAGAGCATCACTGTGTTTTAACTACTTAGAAAAGTTGTTTAATCCCTGTCTCATGCCCTAGACAACCTTCTCATGAGCTACGTGATTGTTCCTGACTTTAACATGAAGTCTGACTTTCTAAAATTAAGTCTAACTTTTTAAAACCTATTGTACAAACACTGTTTTAGCAAACCATTCATCCAGCATCCAGGTGTATGTGTTCATGTGTAACTAATTGTTTTATTAAAAAAATTAATATTTTCATTTTTAACTAGTTTATATTTCTATTAAATGCAGATACAAATCAACTAAGGTAGGGCAAGGTGTATTATATTCATTCTTTGCATCTTCTACACAGCTATGTATAAGTAGCCATTTTGAAGCAACCCAGGAATTGGTTAAGGGCAGAGTCATAGAGACAGGATGAAGAAAAGAACCAACTTGACTATCAGGTTTTGCATGTGTAGCTGGTGTGCGCATTTACATACACAAAATGAGCACAGTTGATTGGGAGTCACAAAAAACCCTCTGAGTCAAATGGCATTTTACAGATTTCACTTCAGAGCAGAAATGCCACTTTAATTGAAGGGAACCAGTGAAATAAATGCTGCGTTTTCAAGAGACATCATGGAGTGCAAAGGTTGTGAACAAAGCAGTAACAGCTACAATGAGCCACCAGAAGTAATAGCGAAAACTGTCTTCTATAGCATATGCACAGTTCAGGCCTTTTCTTCACACCTCAGAATGCAACAAGAATATCCATCAAACTCAATCTGTTGCTCTACCAGTGGAGATGTATTTCAAGTGAGAGAGTGCAGGCAGTTACCTGGGAAGATCATCTCTTCTGTAAACAACTGAAATCTGTGGGTAGCTCTGATGTAAACTCCTTTTTCCTCTTGAAGTGCTCACCAACCAGCTAGAGCTAGAAGCAGGGGGCCTCTGCGTTGTAATACTGATTTTTGATGAGCGCTTCCTTTTAAAATATCTATGAATTTGGATAACTAACTTCTAAATTTATAATCAGTGTATGGCTCACTAATTTACATTACTAAAAACTGATCTGTCCAGGGAAGATAGATGGTGTCTGAATTTGCATTATGGATGTACCAAATATTTTTATTCCTAATTTCCTTTTTTATATCAGAGCCATGGCCAACAGCTCCTACCTATGTATATGAATGCTGAGAAGCTTTGCTCAGCAAGTGATCTATCTGCAATGCATAATCCATACTGTTCATTTTACATACAGTAACTCAGAACACAGTATGTCCATGCATGAGATACCACATCATGGTAAAATCTTAGTTCCTTGCCCCCACTGCAGGGTTGTCTGTCTTCTTTATTGACCTTGTTCCTAAATATCAAAAGAGAAATCCTACTTGATCTGTGATTATCTGGGTGTGGACAAAATGTACCTGCTTGTCTTTCCACGACAAAAATTAAGATATTTTCAGAATGGTGCCTTAAATACTTTAAATAGAAAAGATGCTTTAAATAGAAAAAATATGTCTCCTATCTTTGCACATTTTTTGTGCTGTTAATCATGGGCTTTTTGTCTCCACTTGTTCTTATGTAAGACTGCCTCTTTAAGATTGGTTAGATTGGTTTTTATGAATAATTTTTAGACACTACTGATACTTTTTCTATTGCATGGGGAGTTGAAGAATGTGAGTTTTTTCAGGTTTGGTAACTAATTGAACAATTAGTTAATTTCTAAGTGAGACTTCACACTATTACTTTAAATTCTAAAGCCGTTACTTTCATGGAAGTAAATTTGTACTCTGTCATACTTTGCAAGCACATAAATCATTGAGACTATGTTCTCTCATCTTCATCTTGATTAAGAGTAAATTCCCTTTCATAATCTCTAGTCTACAACAGTAAACTAAAAAGCAGATCATTAAAATAATTAGAATTCTAGTGGACAAACAAACGAACTCTACCTCATTATTGTTTGCATGTGAAGTAGAGCTCTCAAGTCATAATTTACTTAAAAAGTCTTCAGATTTAAACAGAGCATCACAATGTTTTCATGAGCAACAGGCTGAATGAAGTCTGACCTCCCAGGCATGTATCCTTCATCTTGTCTGTTCTCCACACCATGACTGGGCAAGAGCTGGCAATGTTGTGAGTGGATGGGAGCTGACTGGCCAGCTGTGTTCTACTAAATGGAAGAAAGTATTGGATATCTGCCTTTTCTGCACACAGAAGAGATGCCCTTGTGGGTCTTTTTTCATACTGCTCATACTGGTGAAATCTGCGTGGTTATAATTACCTCTGATTATCCTGTGTCACATAGGGCAATGAATCCTAAAGTGATTAGGGAAAAAGGGAAAGTTAGGCAGTTGACACAGGTTATAATTTCATTCAGTTTTCATCTTCAGAGTTAATACTTTCTTGCTTCTCATTTTACCCGTTTCTCTTACAACACTCTGCCAAATTTCCATCTATGTTTATGTTTCCCTTCTTAATGGTCTCTGTAATCTGTGTACCATTTTCACTGCTTTTTGTGATCAGGAGGTCCCATCCCTGATCTGGATTCTTGATCCTCCAGCTCTATGGCTCTAATCCCTCTCTGTTGTTTTGACAGGCCACAAAATACTAAATTCCTCTTGCCTTTTCATTCCTCTGCCCTCGGTTTTTTTTGTTTGTTTGTTTTTTTCTTTAAACAGTTTCTCCCCATCTTTGCTGTCATTCTTTCCTCCTGTGAACAGTTTCCTACCAGCAGTGCTCTAATAGCCACTGTTCTTATCCTACTGAAAAAGTGCTCTCATTGCAAGTCACAGTCATACAACTGGAATTTATGTTCCTGCTGGTCCTTCTGATCCAAACTTCCTGTGTTTATTGTGCTGCAGCTGCAGCTTTTGGTCCAAGAAGGATAACTATGAAGCATACGATGAGATATTTTCTGCATACTTGACAAATGTCAGGGCTTGACCAGAGGATGAGTTACTGATGCTTCCCATTCTTTTCTCATTCTGAGATGACTCTGATACTGCAGTTGCTCTCACTGGTTGCCTGTCCTCATTTCCACTCTATAAGAACACTGTGTCTGTAAAGTGTTCTTTCTTTTATCAAATACTCTTTACTTGAATTGAGATGTTCTGATGTCCCTCTTGTCAGGAGCGGTGAATGGTTGAGTGGCCTTGCTCTTTGGCTTTCAGAGAGCAGGGGAATGACGGACCTANCTCTTTCAAAGTACCTGAGAAACAGAGGCTGCTCCTGTAGCATCAGCTTGTATCTGTGGAAAAAAACTGTAGACAAAACTGGGGGCCCTTGTTCATATCTGGATGAGGAATCCTAAAATAAAAAAAAACTACAAAAGAGTATAGGCTATGTCTTTCTCTACAAGATTCATGGAAAAATGAAAAATAAAAATGAAAAATCTTTTGACCATTAATGATCTGTGACACCTATTATAAACCAGGGTTACCTGCTATTCACAACAGGGATGTTTTTCTTCCGTGACATTCCAGTCCTGGCAATGCTAACATAAAAAAGCAGGTTAAAACATGAGAATAAATGACACAGCACCTGCAAAATAACCACGACATTTGATCTAGTCAGCATCCATTTAAGAGAGGTAGGTCCTGCCTGACCAA
>WEKX01006302.1:302645-326267 GCA_013390025.1 Pitta sordida | reverse complement strand
GGGGAATGACGGACCTATGGACTTTGAGAAAGGTGGTCTAAACCTCAGAAATGCTTGGCCTAAATGTGCAAACTTCTTATCGTTAAGTATAAACAAACTGTGTTGGCCTTGAAATGAGAGTGTGCTGACGATCATGTAGTCCTGAATATAATGACATTCAGAGGACTGACTGTCCCACTAGGAGAATTTTAAAAACCCACAACAAACAGCAGGAAACAATTGCATACAATCCAGTACATTAGTTAAAATGTATTCAGAATACATAGAGTGCCCACTTTACTGGAGCTGGCATAAAGTAGTAAAAATAGATACTATTACATGCTAGATACTATTTTCATACAGCCCCTTTGTTTCTAGCAGTCAGGTCAGGCTGGGCACAGGTTTGTCATAGAGACAGCCCCCCTTATTGGGGTGGGGGCATCTGGAATGCTTCAGTTCTGTTCAGATTTAATACATCCATTGACCCTCTTACAACTATCATGTGGTGCAAAATACTTCAAGACAAGGAATGTAAACACAGACTGCTCTGGTCATGTTCTCTTTCAAAGTACCTGAGAAACAGAGGCTGCTCCTGTAGCATCAGCTTGTATCTGTGGAAAAAAACTGTAGACAAAACTGGGGGCCCTTGTTCATATCTGGATGAGGAATCCTAAAATAAAAAAAAACTACAAAAGAGTATAGGCTATGTCTTTCTCTACAAGATTCATGGAAAAATGAAAAATAAAAATGAAAAATCTTTTGACCATTAATGATCTGTGACNTTCCCATAATAAGCTTCAGAAGAAACTCTTAGAGCATGACCTGGATAGAAGCATTTTATGTTGGGTTAGGAATTGGTGGGATGGACGAGCTCAGAGAGTGTTGGTGAATGGTGCCACAGGGATCAGTGCTTGGGTTGCTACCCTTAGCTTTCTGTTGATATGAATATTCTCTTTCGGTGAACCTGCATGAAGACATACATGAACCTGAGAAATACATACAACTCTCTGAGCTTCAAAAGGTCCCTCTTGTTCTGCCTGAGTAAGTTCCAAAATGCCTGTTTTGGTCTTACAGGTCACTATAAAAAGAACCCAAACCCACACACATCCACATTCTGCCCTCTCATAAATGTTTTTTAAAGTAAAAGGGAATGGCACTGGGTGGGATATACAGGTGAAGCATCAGGAAGTGTTATGGATCAAGCTTTGTTGTCTTATAAGCCCAGGATGATTTTGGACATTGGGCTCCCCTTTCAGAGTCTTTCAGAAGGCATTTAAGACTCCTTAATGATCCTTTCAGGACTTACGAGGCCTCTATGAATAAAAAATATGAACTGTTAAAGGATTTTTTTTTAACTTTACTATGTTAAGACATTGTAGATGCAATTCTTTTAACAGCTTCCAGGAAGAACAGGGAGGAAACAACTCTCAAAAATGAGGAAAAACTGCACTATCTGTAAGTAAACCACTTTAACTGATAGTAAACCACTTTAACTGATAGTGAAGAATAGAGTGCCTTCCCTAGCTTTGTGAGCAGGAAAAAAAGGATCTCCGATTTGACGATTAGTGACAAATTTGTGTGAGTTTGCAATTCTTTGAAAATGGAATTTATTAAACTTGAAATAAAGTGTTCACCCCTGAATGAACATCTTCTTTTGTGAGGTTGCAAGATTTTGCTCATGGGCTTTCTTACTGCTATTCTCCTGTTTGAATGAACGTACCCTTAAGGCCAAAATCCATATTGCTGAGTTATTATGAAAGACAGACTTTTTCTCCATGTGCTTCTACACTTAACATTGCTCAACAAATGACACCTGTGTGGTAATTTGAAGAGAAAGACTGAGGAAAGACAGAAGGAGGAGAAAGGTGTAGCTAGCTGGTAGGTTGCTGTAGCCATCACTTGAAGAGTCTTCAGGGAGAATAATGTTTTGTGTATTGCAGGATTGATGCGTGTACCATTAGGTGGTTTTTGTTCATGCCATTATCTAAATTGATATGGATAGCAATAGGACCTTGCTTAGTCTTAGGGATTGTATACACTTAAACACTTTGCCAACAGATTTTACGTGTGTTTTTAAAATCTGTTAAGGAGAAATGTGATTAGGAAAAAAAAAAGCAAATTTTCTCACATGGTGAATTTTTTAATCCTAAAGGTTAAGTTCAAGCTTTCTCAGCATATTGATGCTAGGAATTACCCATTAATTAAATAACATGAGTCATATTCTACCATTGATTTTTTTATATATTTCTTGCTGTTTGATTTTAATTAATGGGAGTTCTGTACATAGAAGATTCAAGAAAAGGTCCAATGTTTAGAATTGGAACTGTAAAGTAAAACATGAATATGGTACTGTGGTTTGCTAATTGCAGTAACGATTGCCATCAGAGCCTCCTACACTGTCTGTGCTCAGGCAAGATTGCCATATGTCACAGGAAGCGTTGCTTGAGCAAGGACAATCAACCCCAGAGTTGACTCACTGTTATTAAAATGAAGCACAGCTTTTAATGTCATTGAAGAGTATTGAAAAACTTTGTCCTACCTTCAAGTAAAGGTATGTTTATTTCCAAATTCAACCTGTATTTTAATCAATAGGTCTGGCATTTTCACAGAGGACTGCAACTGCAAACGCAAACATCAGGAATGTTTAAAAGAAGACTCCTGCTCATGGGTTCCGTGCACTCAGCTTTGCTGATTACTACTGAGTCAGGTAAGCTGTGTTTAAACATCTGCAGCCCTTGATCAAAAGCAGGGCTGTACTGAGCTACATGTAACTTCAATGTAATGTAAGACAGTGTCCTGTCCAAAGCTTGCACAGTCTAAAATAGTGTTAGTGCTGAGTGTTTATCTACGTGTGGAGGCTTTTCCATGAGACAGAGCTGTGCAGTATGGTTCTTTTCATAACACAATGAACTTTGCTGCTCAGAGAAAGCTCCTTCAGTGCTCAGGAGTCAGGAAAGAAAAATTAGATTGGCAGGGTAAAGAGCAGGCACAGCCAACATACAGTGCTTAAAATGATATACTTGAAAGGAAGCTCAGAGCTGCTGCTTTGGTTATTTCATTGTATTCTTCCTACCCCACTCTGCAGTCCTTTATCTGGGTATACAGAATAGTTGACCTTAATAGAAAACAAGAACAACATGTTTCATGGAGTCAAGAGGTCATGGAGACCAAAAGCAGAGATCCCATCTCCCATAAAACTGGGATTCTCCCAGAAAGATTCCTTAGCTGGCTCACAGTGTATGCAAGTAACAAGCTCCAGTCAGCCAGCCTGTGGGGCCAGTCATTTAGCTCAGTCAGACCTTCTGTCTTAAAAAAGATTAGGTTTGCTGGGCTATATCTGCCACAGTGCTTGCTTGCTTGTTTGTTTTTTTCTTTCCCTAGTTTCAACTGTTTGTCTTGCAGGATCGAGTCCTATTTGAATAATTATGCTTTCCAGAATTAAACAGATAAATTGACGTTGGAGAGATAATGTTAACAGTGACTATAGCTGCTCAAGTTCTTAATAAATTGAGAGGCATCCAAACTGGTGTTTCTAGTATCCATGGTTGTAATTTTTTTGATGGGTTTTCAAAGGAATCTGTACATNGGACTAGATGATCCTTGTGGGTCCCTTCCAGCTCATAATTTTCTGTGATTCTGTGATTCTGTGATTTAGCTAAAAGTCAGTAGCTTCCCTTTTCAAAGCTTGGTTCCCTCTGTCTCTGCATGCTGCAAACATACACATTACGAGCTGTGGATACTTTATTCCATCCTGAGTCAGGGCACACTATCCCTATCTTTGTATTGCTTCTCTCAGTATATTTGGGAGTAACTTAGACCACAAACTCATCCCACTGTATCAGGGAACCTTCGGTGTATGATTTGTCCTGGTATGGCACTGTACAATGTAGTCACTGTGTAAAGCAGAAATAACAATTAAAATTGATGTTATCCATTTAAATATAAATGATTTTATTAAGATTTACTTTGAAAATGTAATATGACTGACAACCCATGATTGTTTTAAGTAACTTTTGAAGCTAACAGCAATGGACACTGTCTGTGTGCATGTGCATGTGTGTGCAGGGGTCTTTTGTAATGCTTGGAGGTTGCTTAGCTGACACCCCAAATCAGGGTGAATTGTTTTTCAAACTAATTTTTATTGTCATCCAGTTTATTCTTTTTCTCATGCTATGTGTCCCTTGTATCAATTTTAGACTAAAATACTGCAAAAACAAAAAAAGGTAATGGCACTTTCCACAGTATTTCAAAAGGTTTTTAAGTGGAAAAAGGTATTTAGTATTTTTAATAAGCATCTTCAATACTATTGAGTTGGTTTCTTTGTTCATATCACAAGATTAATTATGCTGTCAAGCACTTTCAAGGCCTGCTTAACAAAGATTCAGTGATATAATGGTTTGCTTCGCATTGCCTTTTTTCTGCATAGCAATCACAATCAGCATTAGACAATTTAAAACCCTTTCACAAGCCGGAAGTTCTGAAGAGCCTTTTAATCAACAAAAGTAATTTTGCAAACAACTAGATACAGCGTTTTTCATATTAACTAACTTGTGTTAAACTCTGCTGTGTGCTTGAATCTCTGATTCTGGTAATGGATTATTCAGATTTGCAAGAGACTGGAAGTGGGGAACACAATTACCACAATATGCAGTTTGCACCCTATGAAAATTGTAATCTCATATTATTCTCTAGCTTAATATAAACATAGTATTAGTACTTCACTGCAGTTTCATATATTTTAATTTTCTCTTAATATCCTTGCATAATCACTTATTTTTTTTTAAATGCCTGGAAATGCAATTATTGTTGTTTCAAGGAAGACCATTTCTATAGGACAGGTTAGAAATCAGATTGTAATACACTACAAGATTCTGAAATTCTAGTTACAACAGGAAAATCTGTTTAGAAACACTTGGCTTCTAAAGTCGTCTAGCTCAAGAATGCTTTATCCAGACGTTTTATTGCCATGTAGCATTGTAAAGAATCCCATATGATTTAAAAACACTTATTTGATGGAGAGATTTTAAAAGCAAAATCATACTACATGATGGCTTCTTTTTTTTTTTTTTTGTGTCAAGCACATTTATAAATGAAACTAACCTGTTAATGACACCTTTAAAACACTCATTTTTTTTTTTCTAAACTGCTAGAAGCATTAATTTGTACCATTGCTGCATGTGGTAATTAGCAACTTCAGCAGTGATTTTCTCTGCCCTAAACCTTCTGTGTTTGACACTATTCCAACCCGGGAGAGGAGTGACCCTGGGATAGAGTGCTACAGGACAAGTGGAGCAAATCCTGTCACAAGAAATAACAGGGTCAGAAGACATTGCTAATGAAGTCATAGCAACTGGTTTAAAGAGCCAATCAGAGAAGGCAACAATCTGTAAATGAGGATATAATTAGCAGAAAAAAATAACATGCTTTGGTTGAATTCTAGGGGAGCCAGTAATGAAGGCAATGGCTTGATATTGAGAGAGATTCCAAAAGATTAGAGCAAACATTGTGCAACAAAGAATACCTAATTAGCAAAAAAGCGGATATGCCTTAATTGGAAGAAAAATATATGATTGAAAGACATGGAGTAAGATTTTAATATGAACACAATAATGAAAGTTAGCCCAAATTCCCATGAGAAGGAAAAAGTCCTGTCTTCGGGATTTTTGCCCTTACTACTTTGATAAATGGTCCTGCAGAAGACGGACTGTAAATTCATATAATTCCTGAGATATTAATACTATTAAAACAGACAATTTTGAGACAGTAATTTAATGAGTTTCCACCCAATTTACACATTTACTGCCCCTAAAACAGCTCTGCAGACAAAGCAGTGCTGTGTCTTTTGGCTGGCCTTGTAATGTGAAGAAGTAATTATTAAAAGAATTTCAGGCAGGTGTCCTGTGGCATGTGAGAGCTAATGCTTGGCCCAGATATCCCACTAATAGGAAGAAACCCCGGGTGGTTTTTCACACAGAAAAGGAGTTGATGGGGCTGAGGCCTTAGTTGTGTGTACATAACCACTACACTCTTGCAACTTGGTTTTATTTGTTGCTATTGCAGTTTGTTTGGGGTATTTTCAGGTTTGTTTTTCAGGTTTTTTGTGTACGTGTGCGGGGTTTGTTGTGGGTTTTTTTTTCCTTTTTTTAGGGACTGATCCAAAATTCATTAAACTACTTAAAAAAAAAAGCTTCCAATAACTTCACCAGCTTCTTGATCAGCCTGCGAGTGAGCAGGAACCCTGGAAATTTTATTAGTAAAAATTAAACATGTTATTATCCTGAACATAATAGACCCAAATAGAAGAATCTCATAATGGATTGTGCCAGTACAGTATATGTACAGTATTTATGGCTAGCAGTGATGAAAAGTATAATGTTCTACTGCTTATCATTTTATTACAATAGAAAAATCAGGACTCTAACTTGCTAATAATTTTTCACTTTTATAGACATCTAAATGATATTATATTTCCTCCCTTTTTTTCTTTTTTGCAAAATGGTTCTAGGATATTGATTGTCATTTATTTTTACTCATGATATTTAATTGTCATAATTAGCAATCCATGTCTCATTCCATATCTTAAAAATATCCTGTCAATTTTATAGCATATTTATAGATTAATTTAAATGTATAATTTAATTTATTACTGCATACCTTTGGTTTGTCTGTAACATTAAAATACTTATGGTACAGAATATTTTAATTAAAACTATTCATCAAATGAAGTCCAGGTAGCATCCTTATCCTTGTTTGCAGTAGGGGGTTCTGGCAGTGAAAGCAAGCAAAATAATGGGTCAATTAAAAAAAATCTAAATATAGCTTTTTCAAAGATCTGATTTCTTAATTCAAGGTAAAAGAAAAAAAAAAGAAATAGAGAAAGGAAGGGAAAAAAAGTGTTTGTCAATGGATTCAAATTCACACAAATTCAATCATGATTATTTTTTTTCCCTTTCAAGACATCAGATCTGCTAATGTCAGGGCCAGAGCAGAAGTAAAACTAGACAAGAAATGAGCTTGAATTTTCGTGTGTGACGTATCTCAATTTGACAGTGTCTGCAGGAAACTGGGATACTGTTTTCAGAGGGTTCTTCTTGTGAAATGATCTGTAATATTAATTTTTTCCAACACTGGGAAATTCACCTTCTCTTTATGAGAATCAAAGTATTTACCCTTTTGGGTCAAGTGTTTTCTCATGTGGTTCTGTGATTTAAAAAAGAAAACTTTAAATGGTATTTCTAATAAATTAAGAGCTATTAGTTTGCTGTGCTACTGAAAAATACAGCACACCAGTGTGATCAAAATCCCACCTCTAGTGTAACTGAAGCAAGGTTTTGCTGCAGCTCTCAGCTGACAGTAAGTCTACCATTCTTTTACCATGTATGCTATTAATTCACTTTCCAGAACTGTCAGGTACTCTGAGAGTAAGAGAAATATACTAAAAATATCAGTGTATTTCTCTTCTTCCTTTAGCTAATGTATCTTCAGTGATGCTATTTTAAATTAAGCAGTGAAATAATGTTGAAAGTTCTGACTGGCTCTGATAACAAAACAGATTTAAAAAATTAACCAGTTAAACAAGAAAAATAACAAGAAATAGAATCAGATGACAACTTAATTGTTCAGCTTGTATGCAAATATTCTGACAATAATTTGCCAATGCTCTTGAATATAAGTTTAGAAACACATAATTATAACATTAATTGTTTCTTCTTCTCTAATTCTAGGTTTCTGTCACAAGACAGAAGGCTTTACTGTAATTCATGAGGAAATTTAAAAAGTATATTCATTTTGTATTCAATTAGCTCTAAGCATATTCCAATACAGTATTACAATAATTATTTATGTTAATGTACAGAGTAAGATATAGTACATTGGCATAATAAATTGTCTTTATGCTGCATAGCGATGCCTTTTGAATCACCTTCTGTATTCACAAACAAGAGCGTCTACCTGAATGTAGTAGTTGTCAGATTGCAGGATAAAGACAATGAATTAGTGGCATGTAGGGAGGATGCAGCTCTACAAAATCCACCATTCATATCAACATTTTCGTTTTAAACTGTGTTATAATAAAATTGAATATCTGAGCATGAGTCAGAAGAGAGAAAAGAGGACATGATGCTGAGAGGCTGGATTTGAATTTGGTCTGAATTTTCTATTGATGTTCCAGCTCTGAATGCTAAATTAATCACTCAGATTTATATGAAGGTGAAAGCTACACAACATCTTCATCAAGGAAAAATAGGGTTTCAATTCAATGAATTTTGTGGTAATACTTTATTGACTAATGAATGTGCAGCTCCTTCTAACTGCTGTATTTTACTTTTGGGGACTGTAACAGCATTGCAATTACATTACTAGTATTTGCTAAAAATATGTCTGTCTCTTGTCCTCATCTTTTCATGTTGAAAAAGGAAAAGAAGGAAGGCCCAGAGAAGGCAGGTTCTGCACCATCCCAGAGTCTTATAGGGAAATAAGCCATGCACAGATAATCACAGTGCAAACAAGTTGATGCTGCTATTTTTAAACAAGCTGTTATTATTGACTAACAGAGGTTGCTGTAGGTGGGATGTTGTTAATGACAAAAGCTCTGGAACAGTGGAATTGCTACTAATCCATTTGCTAGAGAGCCTGATAATAAGAAACACCTAAGTGCAGAATTAAATAGTCCTCTAAAATAATTTCTGCTACATACTACATGACTAGGAGTCATAGCATCCTAAGCAGACTCTTTTCTTTTTTAAAATCCTCTGTCTACAGAGATCCTGTTTTACTCCATTCACAAGTTAGAGAGATGAGGAAGTCCTCAGGGGGTTATTAGTGAAGGTTTCTAAAAGAGAGGAAACAAATCACTTTGAAGCAGGGAAAAAACATTCTGGGACAAGCTATTTTAAGGCCCACTCAATAAAACCAGGTCATGCAACTCAGAAAAAAAAGGTGACCAGCAATAGGACATAAGGAACAGCATGAAGCTGTCAGGGGAGGTATAGGCTGGATATTAGTAAAGGATTCTTTCCCCAGAGGGTGGCTGGGCACTGAACAGCATCCCCAGGGCAGTGGCCATGGCCCCAACTCTGACAGAGGTAAAGGAGTGTTCAGACAAGGCTTTCAGGACAGAATGAGATTGTTTGGGTATCCTGTGCAGGGCCAGGGGTTGGACTGGATGATCCTTCGCATCAGTATGTTCCATGATTCTATGCAGTAATCCTTAAGCAGGTACACGAGTTTGTAGCACCTTGAAGTACTCAGCTGATGGAAGTGAAGTGTTGTGTGAAACTTTTTGGCATTGTGCCAATGAACAACCCTTTGTTTCCTTTCCCATTTCTTTTTTACTGGTGGCTTTCCTAGCCCACAGAGGCATGGTGTGGAAATGATCTGCCCTGAGGTCCTGAGCAAATTTGCTGGATAGCTGAAAGGATAGCTGTGATTCTACTTTAGTAGAGCCTGTTGTGAACACGTGCGTTCTGACCACATCTGTTTTTCCAGTAGGTGGGTTTCTCCCCAAAACCAGAGGCACAGGAACTGTTTGTTAACAATGGAATTTCTACTTGTTAATACCTATACAAATTATGTTATAAGCATTTCAAGTTTTGGCCTATGGGTTGCTGCATTTCTTGCTTTTTGTATGTATCTGATATATTTAAAAACTGGAATTTGGCCTGGAAATTACTCCAGAAGTATGCAAAATATGTTGGCTTTATTTTATCAGATTTCCTTAAAAGACCTTACGACACTTTGAGTGTTGAGATCTATATCAGTTTTGGAAACAATTTCTGAAAATTTGTGAAATCAATTTAGGTATTTCTTTAAACCATAAGGTCCTCAAAAATGTGAATTTTGCAGTTTAAAATCAAATTAATTAATCAGCCCACATCAACTCAACCTTGATTTTCTGAGAAGGTTTGTGAACTTTAACAGCTCTTTCAACAGGCCTGTTCTGCATTTTGAGTTTCTACTGCAATGCAATCCAAGTGAGATTTATATGGCTACATGTTTTCTTGCAAACATTCACAACTCAAAGTTATTACCTGACTGTCTTCCGTATCAGGCCATTTATGTATCTAAGAAAACACTGGCATCTGTTTAATATTTTATTGCTTTAGAAATATCTTTGTTGTTCTGATACAATCTTGCTCTAACATTTTCATGAATAAGGTCTTTATTCGTTCTGTAGAGCTGAGGACATGTACCGTCATATAAATAACATTAACTATGAGTTGACCCACAATCTGCATTGTAAGAAAACCATGTAATGAGAACTTTTCCTTCAGAATGGGTTGTGGGTTTATTTGTTTTTATTTTTTCTTAAATTTTCTAATATTTTCCTTGATTGCAAACAGGAAACATGTAATGCTTTGTGACATTTTGTATTGAACGTCAAAAATAATACATTGAAAACATCCATAACTGCTTTCAGCTTTGGGCCCTAACAGTTGATATTATTACTGATACATTAATTCTTAAGAAGCTTGAAATGTGTACAGGTATGTACCCTCATTATTAAAAATACATAACTTATGTACCCTATCAATCCATATACTGTAGATCACTTTATCAAGAAAGGAAATGTAATAATTTCCTATTTTATAGGCAAATTAATGCCTAGTCACATTATAGACAAGTTATGACTAAAGTAATAGAGCAAATAAAGCTCCTACACAAAGAAGACTGATAAAACCAAAATTCTGTTGCCTACATTATCTTCCGTTTTGATTTGTCTCAAATTAAGGCATGGCTAATTTTCTTTTAGGTTCTGTTGACACAGGGATGCCAAAATAGTAGAGAATTTGGTGTAATAAAACACAGGGTGAACAACTTCAAAACAAGGCTGCTTCAAAGCAAGCTCTGAGTGAGAGACAGGGACAACCTTCAAGTAAAACCTTACAGTATAGTGCAGAACAGTTTTTCATGAACCAGCACCACACAGGATAGAAATAATACACAGATAATAGACATAGATTGATAGATGATCTGTAGACAGACAGATAGATGTTATTATCTTTCCACAAGGACATGGTTCAGTCAAATTTGTAAGAGGTCCATGCGTGTGAAGTGAATCCAAGCCCAGCAAGTAGCTTAGTTCCCCTCAGGAGAAGAAAGGCTTTAGTTAATGGTAGACTTGGAGCTCGGGAGAATTTCTTTGTTTTCATATTCCTCTGATATGGGCTTTGTAGTGCAGCCTGGTTCCTGATAATCAGCATCGAACATATGATCACCTTCCAGGACTGAAATAGCCAAGGATAGGCTGAGAATGCTCACAATTTCTAGTCAGCACCTGCTTATATCAAGGCTCAAGATGAGCTGGAGGAGGTACATGAAGTATAGCATAAGCCTCATCTTTTCATGGTTTTATCAACTCCAGCCCTCCAAACCTTTTGCTTTGTGCCGAGGATCAAGTCCAGAAGATCCATGTGTCCTCAGGCAAGATAACATCTTCTAGGAGCTGTACTGCAAAACTTGTGTGAGGGCCTCTCTCCTTCACTGTGCCTGGAAAAGGCAAACTCTCCTCTCCCTTCCCACCACCTCTCTGGCACCATTCAATACATTTCTTAGAATTAGCAAGGAGTGCGAAGGTGCTCAGATGCATAGTCAATAGGGAACTCTCCACTCCTGCCTGCTTGTCTGCATGTGATTTTACACATCCTTCAGCTAAATCAGAGATCCAAATGGAAAATTAATTACTTAAAGACATCAAGTGAATATCTGACAGTCCCTGGAGACTTTGTGCCCATAAAACATCTTGATTGACTTTTTTTTTCTGACAGATATAAGACATAATTTAAATTTAATGTATACTTCAAGTATTACTAGTTAATCAAATGTAAGTCACAAATATTTTGTATTTTCTTTCTTCATTTTCACATCTGTGGTTTACAAATGTAGAAAATACTTGGGGGAAAAACAATGTATAGAGTATATGCAAATTTACACACTTTGCCCATACAGTTATTTCAAGATGTTTCTTTTAAAGGATAGAAATCTTACAGAAAAAAAATATTTTCTATTTGATGTTATAAGTTTTGGCTACTTCAAAGAGGTACAGGAGTGAAAGGAAGCAGAAATGGTAACATGAAAGGGAAGATATCAAAAAGTGTTGTGTAGTCTAAATTAAAATCATAAAGATTTTCCACAGTTAAAATTTAATTCTAGAGTGAATTAATACCTTCACTCCTGGTCTTTGTTTCTCCTGAATTTCTCCTCTCCTCCTACAGAGGTGTGATGGTGAGCAGGTAGGGATGTCTGTTCTGGAAAGAACAAAAATAAATAGGCAAACTTCCTTTATTTTGCTTTCAACATAAGAAGAGAACAAAGAACTAGGAGTAGGATAAACTTAAACGTAAAGGAAAGGAAATAAACGTTCCCCCATAACTGTTACAGAAGGGTGGGTTTTTTTGTTTTAAACAACTATTGGCCTAAATTGAAGTAACATGGTTGCTCTTATTTAAGAGAATGCCAATGCATGCAAACCTTTCAATAATTGTATTATTATCAACCATCTTCATTTTCAACACCTGCAAGAATATTATGTTTACAAGTTCATTTAAAATGACACCACACTATGTGGTGTCATTTTGAGAAAAGTTCTTATTACAGCAGTTAAGAGAAAATTTTTATTGCACTAGTTATAGTCTGCAAGTATATTTTTGTGATGTGTGAAATAATCCTTGAGCTTTAGTCCGAGCAATCCTGAATTTTGAATTCTGACTTCAGATTCAGCTCTGAATTTCTTATTTATTTGCTCAAGTATAAAATGATAAAGCTGTCTGTCCAAGGCTCTAAAAGCATAACATTTTTAATTATATGGTCAATTAAATTAGATTAAACCTTAACAGAACTGAACTCAGTTTCAAAGGAGCTAACCATTGCTTTCCATCCCTTTGCATCTCAAACTCTCTAATCAAACAGATGTTTTGCTGCATCCCTGGGCTGTGTTGAATTTATAGGGAGCAAGTTCTAGAGTCTCATGTGCTTCAAAGAGAAACCCATAGATAGATTCTTTGCTGTCCTGTGTGATGAGGAAACTAGCCAGTTCTTGCTGCTAATTGCAGCTGTTGTTGGATGGCAGAGACAAAGCAACGATGGTAGGCTGGTCTCAGGCTTGTGGAGTATTTTCCTGGTTCTGTGTGGTCTCATGTCAGGTGAATGGGAGACAGTGTTAAGAGTTGGACTCGATGATCCTTGTGGGTCCCTTCCAGCTCAGAATATTCTGTGATTCTGATTCTGTGAATGTGCAGGAGGTCAAGGTGCTTGTGTGGAGATGAGGCAACTCTCGGCAAACGGTTGAAGTTCAATGAAGAAAAGTCTGATTGTAACATGATGGACTTACTGATATCAAAGTGTCATCTGGAGGGAGTGGCTCAAATCTCTTATTTCCAGAACAAAACACACGTTAATGGTGACCTGTGGCCGGGGATGTTGAGTGTCTGTGAATTTCTATAATGTCCATGGGAATCAGTGGATACTTGCCACTATTGAACTCTTGTTTTTACCAAATTCCCTGCCTGTCCTAGGCTTAGTCCTATACAGAGCAGTGACATTCCTCTGAAGATTCACAGGTTAGATCCTTTATCTGCTGATCTAATTAGCTGGCCTGAGAAGCAAAACAAATTAGCTGTTTTAAGCCAGAGGCACATGCTAATGAGCCAGGAGATGGCTTTATACCATACAGCTGTATCCTCAGAGCTAGATCCAAAGTCTTTAACACTCATGGAAAGCTTCCCATTTACGTCAGCAGAAGTAGGATAAGGTCCTAAGCTTTGAAACTCTTTGTCCCAGAATATAATATATGTTGGTGTCAAACATGGCTATGCCCTAAGAACAAAATATTAACCTATAGTAACAGTACTTTGCACTTACCTAGCAGCTCTCAAATAATCACTTCTGTACACTTTAATTAATTAACCTTTACAACAACATGTCTTTGAGGGTTAGCTGAGGATCAGAACAGAGTGATGAGTTTAAAAAATCTCCAGTTATTCATTTATACTAAAACTTTTTTTGATTGGAATGTATTTGCATCTTTTTTCAGATTTTCTTTCTGATCACACTGTTCTTAAAAATATGTTTCAATTATAAGCACTTAAATATTCATTGAGCAAAAATGAGTGTTCCTACCTTTACTGGCTTACTATTGGGTAACAGTTCACTGCTCCTGCCTTGTACTGCTGCTCCTCTCACTGCACCTGCTGCCTCTTTCCCCACACCCCTTAATCATTGTCCAGTGTTTCCTCAGAATTCTCTACTGAGAATAAGCAGTGCTTATTCTTAAACCTCTTTTTTTCTAGCATGAAATCCAAAATATTAAGATAGACAAAATCCTTTATGTGTTGCATTGATCTGGTGGGCAAAAGTGCCCAATTCCTCTTCACTAACCATAGTGACTCAGGCTCAGAGTTTCATTGATGTTTCATTTAGGAAGGTGGTCTTAAAGAGATGACAACTCAAAGGCATTTGTGAATATTTTTGAATTTATTTATTTTTCCTGTGAATTTTAAATTTCTTGGGCATTTAATCAGTGGTAGATATTTGCAGAATCTAGAAATTCTGAGAGTTGACTTCTAGTAATGATTTTAAATGGTACCTTATCTGTGTGCTAAGATAATGCAACATGCAAACTTGTCCTAGAAGACAAATCCCTACTTATAATTGTTAAAGTTCAGGCAATGTCTAAATATTCTGCTGGAGACTAACATTTGGAGAAAAAAGGATATATACATATCAGATTAAAGTGGCTGCTCTGTTGGATCTAAGCCAGTAACTAAAAAAAAAAAAAAAAGAAAACAATTGGAAAAGGATTTTGGTTTTCCATCTCCCCTTGCTGTGACCTAGAATGAATGAAGTTACTTTTTGTAGATTGCTGTTAACTTTGTCAAGGAAAAATGTTTCTTTGGATTTCTTTCATTTGAAATGTTTAATTCCTGGGAATTATTAGTTAATGCATCTCGAACTACATTAGTTTATTCAGCTCTGTGGTTGATCTGGTTACCATGTGCCATGAATCATATGTGCCACCTGGATGTAGTTCCATTTGGATCATGTTTAGTCATTAGCTTTTTAAAAGATCCTTGGTCATTTATCTCAGTAAATCAGAATCAGAGTTTGGCATTATTTTTATAAGTGTATTTTTTAGAGGCTAATTTTCTAGATTTGGTTGTTTGGGTTTTTTTTTTTATTTATTCCACACATTCACTTTTAGGCTTATATTTTTAATTGCTATATTACAAAGATTACATGTTTGTTGATTTTTACTGAGTCATATTATAATGACCCTGTGCTAGGATTTTACTTGAAGTCTAAATGTTCCTTATTGTTCTATTGTCTCATTAAAAGAACAATCATTGGTGACATGTAAATGAGTAAAGTTTTATAAAAATAACTTGGAATAAATTTTTAATAAGACGTATTATTATCCTTTGACTCATACCAAGTCATTCATAAACACCATTAAATCCTGATAATTATAGCTGTAGCTGCAGGGTTACTACCTTTACAGTCCTTATGCAGACTTCATTTAGAGGTCCAGTGGGGACATGCACACAACTGCTACAGAATGTTGCTATTAATGGTTTCCTTTGGAACAGTATTGTGCTAGATTAAACATTCACTCATGAAACAAAAATGTTTATAGGTCATGTAATAGCTAAACATTCTGTGACTTAAAGCAAATTCTTTAGCTTTGGATTCCAGATTTTAAGACTTGCACAATTTTCTTTTTTCTTCTATATACAACAAGAAATATAGAGATTCTGTAATGCAGCAAAAAAGCTCAGCAATTTTCTCTGAATAATGTAGCAATCACCAATTTCCCCAAAGAAATTGAACTATTTCGGTTTATAAAACTACTTAATAACTTTCACAGTACCTCCTTTTCTTTTTTACCCTCTTGTTGTTCAGTTTCAGGACTATCTTCTGGAATGGAGGGGATGCAGGGACTTACTGGATTTTGCTGTCCGCTTCATGTCTTACAAAATACATGATAATGTGTTTCCAGGAAAATTCTGGTCTGGATGTAAGCAAACACAGACCTTGTTCTTCTAGAAGATAATCTAGACATCAATTTTGGAGCTCTGTAGACTGTCTTTAGATCTAATATAAATCCCTTACAGGAACACTTAACAGAAAGAATTTTCAGGAACGTTGGTACTGTTGTATCTTAAAACTCTGCTCTGTCCTGAAACAAAGATCTCCCAAGATATCTTTAAGCTTCAAGATGCAGCAGAATTTACACCATGTCTCTTTGGTAATACTGATTTCTTTTTCCAATGCAATGTACTCTTCTGTAGACTCTTGATCCTCGATTATTAGACAAGCTGAAGCATGTGAAGCACAGTGGCAGTTCTCAGGACCTGGAGTACTTTGCTATGAAGTTCTTTCATTCAGTTTTCCCACACTCCACACCAGCAGTTCCTGCCAGGGGCTGTGTATCCTCCTACATGTGAAGAGTTTTTTCACAGAGAGAGTGATCCCTCAGTGGAATGGTCTGCCCAGTGAGGTGGTGGAGTCACCATCCCTGGAGGTGTTTAAGAGAAGACTCAATGAGGAGCTCAGTGACATGGTCTGGATGATGGGAGGCTTGGATGGATGGAGCGTGGTGCCCATGGTTCCACGCTTGTGGGCCTGATCCCTGGGTGGGCGTTCGCTTGGGAGCTGGACTAGATGATTCTGTGGGTCCCTTCCAACTCAGAGTAACCTGTGAACTATGTGCCGGTTCTTCCTTTGTATCATCACCCACACCATGAACTGTTCTCTTCTAGGTGCTGCAGTTCCATTTGGTGGTTAGTCAAGCATGGCATCGGCGAGATTTCAGCCTGCCCTCCTCTCCTGTGGAAGGACTGATCATCCTGTGTGGGGGTATGGTGGTGCTGGCCTCGTGAGGTGTAAGAGCTAATGGTTAGAAGAGGTGAGGTATTGACTCTGAAAAGATACCAAACATACATGAGGAATCGAGTGATATCAGCAAGGTAGTACTGTGGTACACCACTAGAAACGGCTTCCACCTTCCACTGATTTAACTTTTTGCACCACCTTTTTGCAGTGTTCTTGCTACTGTATTTCTTACTGCAATGGGCTTTGCTTACTGAAGACCTTGGAATTGAGATTCTACATTGCGCCTTAAAAATCCCCTTTGACAGAAAGAAAGAAACGTTCATCACTGCTGAGCTAACTTTCTACATTCTGACAGGTGTTAATACTGTTCTCCAATTTTGCAAGTACTCTTCCACAGTTGGAGGAACCCAGATGGACAGTATGACTTTTGCAAATTAACAGCATTATAATTAAAGATATTCCAGCATACCATAAGAGATGCAGAAATGTTTGTGGAACAGAAAAGATGTTTTGAAGTGCTGTAATGATTAATATACAAAATAGCTTCTAATTTTTTTCTCTTGGTACTAATAGGCAGTAGTCACACGATAAGATTAGACTGATGTTAAGTCATTGTATTAGGTGGTGGATAGTTATCTTTACAGGCGTACATATTTCTCATGACCTTCAAAGTCCTGCTTTTTATATCTTTTACTGATGAGCCTCACTTTTTCCAAAAGGGTGAAACACTTAATACTTTAGACATTGGCACAGCAAGTCTTCATATGAATCCAGTTCCTCCGTCTGGACTATTTCTTTTTCTGTGAAATAAGATTTCTAAAATCATAGCCCAAATCCTTCCCACTCATCTTTTAAAAAAACATTACCTGGAAAACAGCATTAAAATGTTATTTCATAAAAGTTATCAAAACTATTTATTGTGGACATTTTAGAAAGTATGATTGGGAAAGGAGAAAAAATTAAGGCTCAGGAGCATAAAGCTCATTATATGTATTCCTTAAGGCTTCTTTAAGGCCTCGAATTGGGTACCCAGGGAGCTAGAATATAAGTTTATATGTCATACTAAATCAGCATAATGATTCTTTTTAGTGTCTTGGTGTGACTCTTGGAATTTTTGAGTATTAATAGAAAATAATTCCTGTCTATTCCCTTCCTAAATCCATTAGGAAAAGATTCTTTTAAGGCTTTTGTGTGTGCATATTTTGCTAAATTTATTTATATTTTTTAATAACTTCTGCAGATTTTCAGAACTTTTGAAGGAATCTCTCTCTAGATTTGTGATACAGAAAACACTGACAGTAAATTTTCTATTGTTATCAGTGGCCCTTAAGAACATCTTATTACTTAATTTGAATGTACATGCTGGTTTATGGCATATTTATAATCACTATTTTTACATTTTAAGACCAGTAACAGGCTCGTGAAATCTTTTTGGGAACAGGAAGGAAGTTTAATAATAAATGTCAAGTGTACTATACTTACTTAATTTCCTCCTGCTTGTTATTTATTAAACAGCAACACAGTGACCAGCCTGTATGTCTATAAACAAATACTGTCCCTTCAATTCTTCACCACTTAAGGAAGTATTGGTAACATAAATGACCTCATGGAAATTTTAGGGTCTCACCCTAAAATATAGACAACCTCAGACCAGAAAGGCATATCAAAACAGAGCTATCACATTGTCTGTAACCTCACAGTTCCTTCCTTTTCGGACCAGGCACAACTGATATTTTCTCTGCTCTGAATTTAATTAGTGATGGTGTATTTTGGAAATGATAGACCCAGAAGTGCTGATAAAGTAGTGAGATGAGCAAATGAGTGCTGCTCAACTACACAGTGACCTCACATTTGTTGGGTGTTGAATAATTATTTTCCTTGTGACCGGGGGTTTGAAAACCTGTCAGTAATTCTGCTTTGTTGGGTGTTTCTATGTGACTTTCATTTTGTCATGGCTTTGCTCTTAGTTGATTTATCTGGCTTTTTCTCATTTTTTTTACTGAAAAGGATTTTTTAAATCTGAATTCTGAAACACATATTGGGTCACCGTAATTTTCTTAGTACTGCTTCTGACATGTAGAATCTGGTTAGGCTAAAAATAATAGTAATTTATAGTCTCAGTAAACAGTGTTCACTCGTGACCTTTCTGCACAAAGGCTGTCTGCTACAGACACCCTATTAAAGACTTGGGGATGCCTAATACAGTCCCTCTGTGCATTGGTACTACAGCAGGTCAAGGAACTCCTTTTAGTCAGTATTGAGATTCACTTTGTAGTGGCATTTCAAAAAGGCTGGAAGATTTGCCCTGTACTGCACACACTTCATAATTGCTAATTTCAGGTCTTTTCAGGGTAACTGATTCTTTAATGTAAATAAAAAATTAAGGTTGTGCTTTTAAACCAAGGCATAATGGGACAAGTGGAATGTTTACATTTTACTCAAAAACGGTATTTATTAAGACTGAACAAAAAACAGAATTTCTGAAATAGGTTGCTTTTTCTTATTGAAGAAAAAAAGAAGCTCAAGTTGTATTTATAAATGCAAATATCTAGTCTTTATTTTAAATCCCTACAAATAGTTAAACCTACAATGCTTTATAAAACAGAAATCATAGCAGAAAATAGATGTAATACTGATAAATAATTCAAGTCCTTTGATTTTAAAAATAATTATTGTCATGAAGATAACCATTTCATGTTTGTATGAACATGTAAATACAAAACACCAATTAATGGTTGGGAAAAGTCTTCTGAAGGGACTTTGAAATATTTAAATTATGATTGTCAAGTAGAAAATTGCAACAACACCCATGGAGTCAGAGTAATAGTGCATTGTGTGATGTCTGTGAATCATGAAATAAATCTCACTCATAAACATATGCAAACAGCACTGTAAGACACTGAGCACTTTGTCTCTGAGGCAATTGAATACACACTCACCTTAAAAGCAAAGCAGGTGTGTAAGTGCTTTGCTGGACCAGGGCCAGTGTCTCACCCGAGTGACCTGAGTGTTGGGATCCCCCTCCTGCCTCCAGGGCTTGAGGATGACCTTCCTGGGGGCACAGTTGCGTGAAGCAGCAGTTCCTCAGAAACACCC
The DNA here is from genome assembly GCA_013390025.1 of Pitta sordida. Lineage (NCBI taxonomy): Eukaryota > Metazoa > Chordata > Aves > Passeriformes > Pittidae > Pitta > Pitta sordida. The sequence goes on along the minus strand of WEKX01006302.1, from coordinate 306,365 downwards.
AGCCTTCAGGTACCATTTCAGGCATAGAATACATTTTCCCCCCCTCTGTGTCTTTCTGGAGGAGAAGGTGGAATTGTTGAGTCTTGAGAAAAAGGTATGATGTGTACAAGGGATTGTACAGTATTTAATTTCGGAGTATAGGTTTCCCCTTTTCCATTGTTCTTGCTATCAAGTAGTTTATTCAGGTCAGGTGTAAGGAAATAAACTATTTTATGAACACAAAAAATTACAGGAAACTTTTGCTTTAAGTGTATTTCAATACAAATTAGCAAACACAAGACAAAGTCCATGCTAGGTACTTTTGCTAAAGAAATTGATCGTATTCCTGGTTTTATTCTAATTTGTCTGAGACACAAGATACTGAATACATAATGGGTCCATTCAGTTTAGTTATATACATCAGATAATTTAAGGTTCAGTCTTTCCAGTTCATATTTCCAAGGTATTTTCAGTTTTTAGAGAATACTAGCCAGTAGCAGATCTTTTAAAGTGTCATTTGAATAACAGTTCTCAACACAGCTCAGAGATACGGGAAGAAGTGTTCCAGCTTTTGCATACTATAGCACATTGTTCTCATGGCCTTCATCATATACATGATTTGTAAAACTAGGAAAAAAAAAAGTTGGTCGAAACGGCTCAGACTGAATTGAATCACTGTCTAAAGGATAGAATTTAATGCTTTTTCCCCCTGAATTTTGTGGTTTTGTATTTGCACTCAAGGTTTCTTTTATACATATGGTTCTATTGGTGTGTGAAGCACACAGACTCATAAGAAATAGAGTTTATAATGCAAAAATACAGTAAATATATCTCAAGGCAACAGGAAAATCTCATTGTGCATTGTGTTTAACTGTTACTTATTGACCTGGGGTCCACAGCTGGGCTTACTATTTTAAGACTTCTTCATGAAAATACCTTCTTTTAATTTTTGCAAACCACATTTTCAACTCTACATTGTGAAGCTTAAGATTATACAGGTTCACAGGTCATTCTGAGTTGGAAGGGACCTACAAGGATCATCTAGTCCAACTCCCAAGTGAATGCCCCTGAACACTTGACAGTATATTATGCCAGGGAGTAACAATTTAAAAAAAAAAAACAGTTCCAAGTGTGAGTTTAAAAATGTAACTAAAAGCCTTCATCAAAGTTTAAAGAGCTTCTTGTGCTTTTAGCATCTGCTTATTCTGATTTATTGACAATGACACACCTAGCAACAGTCATTCCTTCTGAAGCAATGAAGTAATGGACTTCAGGAGAAAAGGGGAAAAACAAGTAGGTGCTGCACACAGGAGAGAGGCCGCTGATTACAGACCACTAATTTGTTATGCACTCTGGCAAATCAGCAGTGATTCATATGACAAATAAGGAGAAAAAATTAACAGCTGTCATGTTGTGATGTGTTAATTTCCTGACAGTCTCTGCACTGAAGCCAATTACTGATTTAAGGGCAGGGAGAGAGAGCCCTGTTCAAGCTTCTAATTAGGCTTCTTCAAGACTAAAAGGATAAAAGCAAAAATAAGAGCAAGAGAATGAAGCAGGTAGCCTCAGCTTCATAAAGCATACATGCTTTTAAATCTTCAATTAAATATCTTTAAGCTTAAGTGTGTTTAAGAGAAGAATTTAGAAACATTTATTCTCTTTTATCCATGACCTTGTGTTTTAGTCTTTTGTGTAGTAATTGGGAGATATAGCCAGCCCAGGGGTCTGGCCTCCTCCTGCAGCCATCCACATTCCTGGATGTGACCTGCCAGTAATACCTTTGATTAGCAATGCCAACAGCTGCTCATCAGCTTTACATGCCACCAGTATAAAGAGACGTCAACAAGGTCTGGCCCTCTTGGCCTTAAGAAGGGCCTTTGTACCTTAAGAGAGCCATAGTTGGTGTTTAAAGGTTTGGCTTTGACTCCAACACTTGGATAAGCAATGCTTATGCTCACGGGAGAACCAAGAGAATATGTGGCCTCTTGGGCATGTATGCAGGGAGCTGAGCTAATTCTGCAAGCTCCTGAGTGCCCTCACCTTGAAGCTAATTGGAAAGGAGAGCAATGAATATCCAGCATGATGGAGTCCAGTGTGAGGCAGGACCTGGAAATAAATAGTATGTTGAGGAAATACCGGGCTAGCAGGTGATTCATGCCACGATTTTGAAAAGAGCATAACTCGATCATGTAATATGATGTACATTCACCAGCTGTCCCTGAAACAAGCAAATAAGCTGGGTATGGCATGAAATGTTCCAATAAAGTAGCTGCTTTTGTAAGAAATGTTTTATTTTCTTAATGTAACACTTAAAAATTAAAACCGGGTTTCCTGTCAACCCACAATTTAAACCGACAGTATAAAACTATCAACTGACTGTAAAGAGCTTTTGCCTCTTTTTTTGGCATTTACTCAAAAGCGATGTGTGATACATGTAAAAATCAGGAATTGGTCACTGAAAAGGAAGCATGGATTTGCTCCAAAAGGAAGGAGAGATTTCATCCACACAATATTTTTCATTTTTTATTTCATATTCAGCTGGTCAAGGAGTGGGACTATTACAGGTTTCTACCAAAGTTTTTCAGAAATCTCTTCTGCTTCTTAAAAGGTAATTATGGGAAAAAATTTGAAATATTCAATTGCATTTTAAAGTGAGCAGCCATCTCTTATGTTTGCATTATTACTCCCTTGGTTTGGGCTTCAAAGACCGCTATTCCTTACTTCAGGAACGGATAGAAATGAAACGTTACAAGAAATTGAGCAGCAAATATGATGTGAATTCCTAAAATTGCTGAATTTGTATTGGAAAAGAAAGAAATGTTTCTAATGAAGTTCTACAGTCTGAAAGTTCTTACAGTCTGTAAGTAAACCTCTCCAAAGAAAGTATGATCAGCCCCAGCTTAGGAAGTTGGTAGAAGTTGAGATGCAACAATACAGAGTTTAGAATATGTAAATTATCTCAAACCAAAATCTCTGGAAGCACTAGACTTCAATCACTGCTCTAACATAAAGGAACAAAGTCCTCATGACTAGGTAGGATCAACTGGAGAACCAAGTGATGGTGGGAAAAATTAACTTATAATTAACTTTATCTCTGTGTGATGTGTAGTTTGAAATCTACTGACTGCAATTCTTCCCCACCTTTTTTGCAATTTTAGTAAATGATTTTTGTGGTCTCTGAGGAATTATATGAAACAGATTTTTTTTTGCGGGGGTGGGGGTGTTTCTGTCTTTGAAGTATTTAGAAATCTAAATTAATGGCATTAGCTCTTAACCCACTGAAAGTTTGAGCCAAAGCAGGACAGATGTTTATTTTTAATAGTTGTTATTAATTTTAGTATATTCCAATATATGATAGTAGGTATGCTATTGTAAGAGGCAGTAAGACCTTTCTGACATTGATTTTTCTTACAACTTCATCCTTATTCTTGATAAAATTCAGTCTCTGGGCTTGCTCAATCCAGATCTGCTATCAATTCAATTGAAATATGTCTACATTGAGTGTATTATCTTTTTCGGAAGGATAACTAAGTGAATTAAGCACATGCAATACTTATCTGATCACTGTCCAAGTTAACTTATACTTTATTGATTTATAGTGCCCTTCATAAGTGTAGAGGTGTTCTGCACTATTTTATGCCCATGGGCTCCTTCAAGCACCTTTGAAAAGCAGCCACTTCTGTCATTAATCTGCTTTCATACTTGATTGCTTCCATAGTCAACTATTTGCTCAAAGCAGTC
>WEKX01006302.1:280145-300145 GCA_013390025.1 Pitta sordida | reverse complement strand
CTTGTAAGAGTCAGAGTTCAGATGATATATTTTCTTTTTTCTAAGGTAAAAAAAATCACAACATGAAGGGAAAAATATGCATATGCAGTATCACAACACAAGGGAACCAGGTATCCCAAGCATTTTAAACTTTTGCCTTTATTTCATGTTAAACTCTACTGCTTAACTGTTCTGAAATGTTTGGCAATGATTTTAGATGTGATAAAGCTTCTATTGTATCAGCCACTGACACTGCCAAGTTATTTCCTGTTAAAGGTACACTTTGTATGCAAATGCTTTTCAAAGATTGAAAACTGAATTTTCTGAACTTTCTTTGTAATGTGTTGCTTGACAGAGACCATGTGTGAGACTGGCAATATTTAAAACAAAGAAAAAAAGTAGAATTTTTAATGATCAGTTAAAATTTTTACATTTTATCTTTAGATATTTTTGTATAACAAAACAGAATTTTAAATTTTGTTTGTAAGCTCATAGTTCAATCAATTCCTGGTGTGGCATGAAGCGAAATACATTTCTAATATGAACATGATATTTGTCTCCCATGGATATTGAGATGTTTAATTTTCTCACATGTTAAGCTTTCATGCTAAAATTACTTTAATATATTGTTACTGTCATTGTAGTAATTTACTGTGTCTCTTTAAAATCCTTCTGTAGTTTTAAAACTTGCATTCAGTATTTTTCAGATACAAACTGCTATGATTTTCTTTCTTTGCACAGACCATTTAGCTGCTGTACATATAATGCATTAAATTGTTTGTATGCATAGTTTATTCACATATTCGTGACAGACTGAGAACTATGTTAGAAAATTTTTGAAGAAAAGATTGAATTTTGTTGAAATGTTAGGGAAGTTCTTAGAGATGCACCAACATTTATATGTACTCTGCCATTCACTGGGATGATGTTGTTACAGTACATTAGTTGCTTCTATATCACATGCTGTACCTAAAACATCTTGCAAACCATTCAAGAAAAATCCCTAAAAAATAGAGATAACCTCTCAGAGCCTGTGATATCTTATTTACATGTGTAAACATATTGACAGAAGCTTGTTCTACTGCAAGAGAAAATACTTAGAAAATGGAACTGCCTAAAGGTTTGCAAGAAAATACATGTTAGAATTAGGATAAGGTTTGATATTTTCAATTCACACATGAGTTTGATAAGACACCTGCTTACTCCCAAAACTGTCTAACAGGCGGTGTGGAAACAGGCTAAGCCTTCCATGTTTTTTGAAGATTATGGTCTCTTTTTCCATATGAGAAGGTGCCTAGCACATTTCTCAGGCTTCTGAAAAACAATAATAATGACATAATGTAGAGTTCTGGGACTTGGGAGATCGAGGCAGGCAACCATCTTGAGTACTGTGTCCAGTTCTGGGCTCCGCAGTTTAAGAACGATGTTGAGCTGCTTGAGAGGGTCCAGAGAAGGGCAACAAAGATGGTGAAAGAACAAGCCTGGGGAACTGGGGTTGTTCAGCCTGGAGAAGAGGAGGCTCAGAAGTGACCTCATTGCTGTTTACAACTACCTGAGGGGAGGTTGCGCCCAGGTTGCAGCCAGAATTTCTTCTCTCAGGCTGACGACACCAGAACAAGAGGACATGGCCTCAAGCTACACCAGGGCAGGTTTAGGCTGGATGTTAGGAAGAGGTTTTTCACAGAGAGAGTGATCTCTCAGTGGAATGGTCTGCCCAGGGAGGTGGTGGAGTCACCATCCCTGGAGGTTTTTAAGAGAAGACTCAATGAGGAGCTCAGTGACATGGTCTAGATGGTGGGAGGCTTGGATGGATGGAGTGGGGGGCCCGTGGTTCCACGGGTGGGCGTTCACTTGGGAGTTGGACTAGATGATCCTGTGGGTCCCTTCTAACTCAGAATAACCTGTGAACCTGATCTTACTGTTGAAGAAACAAATGCCAAAACTCCCTGCAGACTCATGTGAGAGCAGCATTTGCATTTGGGTGGATGTTTTGTTCATAGAAGATTTTATTATTTCAAAATACAGTTGTGTTCTGGCTTCCAGTAAATAAGTAAGTGGTTATAATTGTTTTTTAATAGAATGATATGTATCATCTGCATATTCTATGTAGTTAGGGAGTAGAGTTCGGAGGCGGCTTCTGGAAATCCTGGGCTTTTGCTCCAAAATGCTTTCTCCAGGGAATTGTAGAATCATTTAGATTGGAAAAGACATTTAAGATCGTCAAGTGTGGCTGCTTTTAAGCTATCCTCTGGTTTAATGCAGCTGCTATGTAATTAATAATGCAAGTTTTAGTTTGTTTGTCCTATGTATAGTGGAGCCAGTACATGAGAAAAGGCTGCAAGAGAAGGTTTATTGTCACTAATGCCGACACTACATTAATTCAATTTATCATGGATAAAAATGTGTTAATGTTGTAGCATTCCCATGTAGCTTCTGTGAAATAAGATATGCTTCACTTCTTAGTTTGAACTGTAGTCCCATCTTGTCACCCTTCACTTTGGAGGTGGCTGGAGTTCATGGTAGTTTTGTGACTTGAGATCATGTGTAAATGTAGTGCTGTGAAAGATGAGTTCAGTTCTTGTTAAAAAATATTAACAGAACAAGGAAGAGGGTAAGAAGGTTAAAAAAATCAGAAAAGCTTTTTTAATTCTTTGGGATATCTAGAACAAAAGCACAGCAGTGTATAGCCCTTCATCTTTAGTCATAAAATGATCTAGCCTACATGAACATTCTCTTTGAGTTCAGGCTCATGATGTTACTTCTGAAAGTACGTATTTCCAGAGCTACAGTGTGGCCATTAGACATTATTAATAATAGTAATGGCGATAATAGTCTGTTAAATGTGGTCCACCAGCATTAACTTTGAATTTTCTGGAGTTTGGTATGATGTTTAAAACATTCTTATCACTCGTATCTGAGTAATGTGCAAAAATTATCAATTTATTTTAATTTTCTGTTTAAAATACTAACTAAAAATCTACACAAAGCACATTGTTTAGCCAGGAGATTGGAATATTTTCCTTTTCATTGGTTACATTCTCTTGGGTACTTCTGTCTCAAATGTCTCTCCTGAGAATGAACACCAGAGGGTTTAGATTTGTGTTAATTATTTGGGACTTTCAGAAAGCCCTATTATTTACTTGGTAAATGCATATTTCCCTAAGATTATAATCATTTTGACTTCCCCTCTCCCCTCTTCCTTCTGAGTTTTTCATAACATTATAATTATTCCTGTCATAGGTGCTTATTACTTTGTGTCTGAGTGTCATTAGTTCCTTAAGGCAGTTGTTCTAAAAAAAAAAAAAAATAGAAAAAAGTTTTATTAAAACAAAAGAGCCCAAATTTTAGCCCTGGTTCATTGAGGCATGTAGCCAGTTGGCTGTTTGCAAGCACAACTGTGTTCAGCCAGCTGGATTAGCCACATGCCCATGGGCAGGTCTGCCATGCTCATGCCATCCCTGCTTCAGTCTTGTGCTCATGTGGTTCTGCAGCTTCCAAAGTGCTGTTGGCTGGTTTCCAGCTGTGTGGCTCCACACGCAAGCACAGCTGGGATGCAGCTGTCTGCACCTGGCTACCTGGGCATGCCCTAGGGCACATCTGCACTTGTGCAGCCTACTGCTGCTTCAGATCCTAAGACTTACCTGAGAAAGTTGATCATAGCCCATCTAAATGAATGTTTGACAGCACGTCAAAAACAGGCTGTGCCATGCCCTGGCTGCCCTTCAGACTTGCCTGAGTGACTGTCTTGGCTGCTGAGGCATAAGTACCTGCAAGGTCTAGAAATGAGCTCTATCCTGAGTTCATATCAGGTTCTGTAGAACGCCTTGTGGATGTATGCCATGCAAGTTACACAGTGAATAGAGTGCTCCTTGCTTGAGGCCAGAGTAAAGAGGAAGACGTGATTTGTAATGGGAACCCTTTTTTGTTCTGTTTCCTTTCTCTACTCCTACAGTTCACAGGATTCCCTCTTGCTGTATGACTTGGGACGTACTGAAACAGATAATTTTCCATGTGGCAGAGTCCCACTTTATTTTAATTTTTGAGGTCTGCTACATTACAACTGCAATCTATTTCGACACTGGCAGGGAAAAGTTCTATTAGTTGTACAAATTGGTGCATATTCTTGAAAATCCTCTTTTGGTGTCTAATTTACTAGGTATTTATACTGGTTCACTTCTAAAGGTGTATAACAGCTTTGGGCTGCATTGGATATTTTCCACCTTGCTTGCCAGTGAATTTTAGACATGTACTCTTAGAATTTCTAAGCAAAAATAACATTATTCAGAAAATTATTTTCTAAAGAGATTTGCCCCACAGGTAACTACGTTAATGGTCCTTAATACATTTTTTTATGAGCTCCCAGCTGGCAAAAGCATGTCTGTTCTAGCTTTTCTACCTGCTATTTTGTGAGCCCCAGAGTATGTTTTCATTGTGTGAATTACAATACATAAATACTCAGGCTACCTGTCTAAGGAAGTTGGCTCAGCACTATGGCCATTTGGGGTTCTGCATAGTGCCAACCATCTTACACTGAGATAAGCAGTACTCCTGTGCTGAGGGATGCAGTCTGGGTGTATTTTGGTGTCCCAAAACAAAAAGATTCCCCATTCCATTATGTTTATGTAGAATCCTCCAGCTGGTGACATCGAGCATTTGAAGAATTATGGGAGTGACCGGGGGCATCTAAAGAGCAGACCTAAATCATTCAAAAGGAGTCCAGAGGACCAGAAAGCATCCCTCACAGCCCTTACTGACCAAGGGGATTTAGGTTTTAAAGGGCAAGTTGCTAAATGAAGCAGTCAGAAGGTAAAAGACAATGTGAATTTACATATAGTACATGGTGTCAGATCTTAAAAGATTATTTTCCAGAAGCTGACTAAGAAATGAAAAAAAAAAATTCTTAAAATAGTCTGTATGGACTACACCAATCACTTGCACAGTGTTGCACGGGTAGAAGCTAAATTCCTATATTGTAGGAAAGGAATAGAGGAAATCCACGGGCCATCCTATTTAATACACCCAGACTATTTTTGTACAGGTTTTGGTGTTTGGTTTTTTCATTCAGTGCCTCTTTCCTCTAGCCAAGAGCTGTGCATAGAAATAAGTTCCCAAGATTGTTAAGGTTAATCTTTAGAAGGGCAATTTCTTTCTATATAGTCATATTTTGTCTCAAAAATAGGATAGAACTCTATTAAGAAATAGTGTCATACCTTTCCTCACCCTATTTGATCAGCATCCTGTAATAAACTTTATGTGTTGTAAATATTTTTTATTGAAATAGTTAAATTTGTTGGGTTTGTTCTAGAAAAGTGCTACCCACAGCAGAACTTTCTCCCTGACATTTAGCTGCCTCAGAAAACTATTTCCATAAAAATTGTTAAATCTGTACATTAACTTGCAAATTCTAAAGGTAAGACAAAAGCAGTATGTATTTTTGCAACAACTTTTACAAACAGTCTCCAAATTCCATTCGCTATTATGATTATCATCATTATATAGTTGATTAATCAGCATCTGTAGCTGTGCTGGGAGGGAGGAGCAGCCTGACAGGGAAAGCCCAGAGCAATTGTCAGGCTGCTGCTTAGTGTGAACCCAGAGCCACAGGTGATCCATGGAACCACTAGAATAGAGAATTCCTCTAATAACTTGTGAAGCAACAATATGCCAAGAATTGTTCTTAAAAAAAAATACAAATGCTTAGAAATTATAAATAGGTATGTTCATAAACTACCAATGAAAATTTAAAAATTAGCTGAATTAGCAATTGTTACTTGCAATGAACTCTTTGATATAGCCATTTTTAAAAGAAATAAAAACCATTTCATGTTCCTCTTTCAGGTTCATGATCTGTGTATCCTGCTTGCTTTAAAGTAAAACCAAAAATCCCATTCTCTCATAGTATTGAAAGTATTTGCTGGGTTAGTAGTTCCACAAGCGCTACAAAAACAGTCAACATAGCGACACAACATGAGTTGGGTTTTTTTTTAGCCCCAGCTCTGGATACTAAAGGAATTCCAGTCTGGAGTCTAGAAATACTTAATGGAAAATAAGAGAAGAACCAAAAAGTGTTCTGATATCTAGAGAGTAGTGCTAGAAGATCTGATTGACACCTAATCTGTTGAGTTCTTAGTAAAATTGCTGAAGACAGATATAGCACAGATGTATATAAAAAAGGAATACTTTTATTCTTTCACAAAATATGAACACTGCTATAAAATCAAAATCTGTCAGACAGTCTCCCTAGACATTTGGGGAATGCCAACTGAGATAAGTTACTCAGCAAGATACAGCTTTAGAAAGATAATGATGCATTTTTCTTACAACTTTGGGTTTATATCTTTTTCGTGTTTCTCCTCTGTAGTCTGATACCTGACTGTAATAGGTCTCTCTAGGCCCTACCAATAATCTCTTCACTGATTTCTTCCTGGTACAAGTTTTATCAATGCTACCCATAAATCCCCATAATCTCCAGTCTTCTCTTTTATAGTTACCTGCCTCTTCAGCTGTCCTTAAACAATCTTTAGTGAGACCGTGTCCATCATGGCTAACTTGGCCTTATTCCCTCCAAAGCGGTAATGGGACAGGGCAGATTTGTTTCCATTTTTGAGGAGCATTAGGAAGTGGTAGTCACCGAGATGAAAATACCGTTAACAAGATTTTGAAAATATTGAAGTCTGTGGTCACTCTCTGAAGGGAAATAAGTGTCACCTTTTCCTAGACATCAAGCACAGCATGGGGAAGCAGTGATGTAATTCCCAAAATTCATCTGCTAGTTTTAGTATGAATTCATCATGTTTTGTTTTTCTCTTGATCAATTTTTTTCTAAGAACTGCATAGACAGACTTGCATATAGCAAAACTGAACACTTTGGAAGTTTTCTTAATCAACTTCACCTCTTCCCCCAAGAGACTCATCTTTCTTCATCTCCAATGAAGAAAATAAAAGCATAGGTATCTTGTTTTCTGTCCCCTAACCCTTTCTCTTGCCAACCTGGAGACAAGAAACTCAGATATCATTTTACTCTTCAATATTAACTGTTAGGAAAGTGCTAAGAAGGTGAATTAATTGAGTGTGAGCTGCAGCTGAGTTGAATAACATCATACACTGACACATACTATTCATTAGATTTCTTGATGCAAAGGTGGTTTCAGCCATAATGGTACCTACATTTTAATCTTATCTCACAGAAGCTTGGGTAAGGAAGATAAAGCACTCTGCTGTGTAACTGAGCTGCTTCATAGGTGTTAGAGTACTGAGAAATGTTCTTAATACCTTCTCCAATGGCTCTAGCACATCTTAAATTGATGTTACTGGAAATTCAACTTAAATTTCATCAGTCCCGAGGCACCTGGTCATTTGCAAAACCAGGTTGGTGTACATCTATTACATAGATTAAAAAACAACAAAAAAAACCCAACCCCTGACTAAATTTGGTCGCATATATATTATATTACAACTACAAGGATATTGCTCATTTTCATGTCCAATAAAAAAAACTACCTACTTTTTCATTCCTTTAAATGAAGAACCCTTCTAAGGGGTAGGGTAAAAAAAATTCAGTTCTCACCCACTGTTCTGAAAGATGGATCCTGTTCTCTTCCTGTGGCACTGGGCACTGGCTAATGCTTGTCTCAGTTGATCAGCGTGATGTTGTAACAGAAGAACTGTTTAGACTGGAAGCTCCATTGCTTATCAGCAAGAGACTGCCAGCCTGACACCACACCTCACTGGGTCTATTGGTGTGGAGAGGAGGAGGCCCTGCAATGGTGTATGGGAGGAGCAAGAGTCATAATAACGAAAGTAACACTGAGTGAAGGGACTCCAGCCATCTCTGTATGTTATTCTGGTTGGCAGATTGGAGTAACAGCCCCTCTGAGTAGGTGTACAGTGAAGCAGCAGCTGCTTCTCACTGTAGTGGGCAGGAATAGGATAAACTAGGTGTGGAGGTATAGTAAGATAAGAGGAAGTTATACAAGATGAGATAAGATCTATTTGCAGAAGATATGGAGTGATAGTTTGACAATTCACATATATGTAAAGGAGATGCAAGGTCTGTGGCTTTATAGAAATACGAGTAAAGCAGTTTCTTAGATGAGACCACATTAAGGATCAAAGTTGACTGAACCAGGACGTGAAGAGAGAATAAGCTGTCAGAGACAGTGAAAGGACAGCAAGATTACATGGGAAGATGAAGAACATCTTGGGAAGTGCAAGGTGTGAAGGAGGGAGAGCAAGTGTGCCACTCAACTGGGTTGTGTAAGGAAGAACAAAGACAGTCTGGGGGTAAGGGGAATAGCTGAGGAACAGTGAGCATCCTGTGAATAATAATTATGAAAGATTATCAACTTCCCTGGCACGTGGGGTCGGCCAGGGAACCACGTACCCTCTGGATGCAAAGGATGAGTACAGTGCTTTTACACCTTTTGAGGAAAGGGAGAGAAGCAATATGTACAAACATGTGACATAGGCATTATTCATGCCTTTCCACATCTTTTGGTGTGAAAGGTTTTGCATGTTGCCTAAGGAGGCAGGGTTCTGCTATGTGTCTTCAAGGTATCAAGAAAGAAAAGAAGATTGAATTTCAGCTGTAAAAGATGGCAGCAGGAGAGCCTAAATGCTTTTAGAGAACCTCTCGCTCAGAGATCAAATTTATCCTTGTAAATGACCCAATACGGCAAACAACCAGCAACTTGTAACAGCACTACGTTTGTATGTTTTTAAGATGCAAGTCTTCATGCTGTAATTCTTGTGTAACAAATCTAACTCAGACTGGAATGGGTTTGGGTTTTTTATTTTAATCCAACTGATTTTGTATACTTAAAGTGAGAGAAAAATATTTAAACATGTTTATTTTTAAAAAGTGCTGTATTTTTAAAATTCTACCAAGTTAATATATCAATATCTCTGGAGAATTTTCTGTTACTACCCTATTCATCCTTGTTTCACAGTGGTACATGTACAGACTTCATCCTCCTGGTCTTATCCCCAGCAGTCTTCTGACACTGTCTCAGATGCTACTGTCTGTGTGTCACTCCACCTCATTCTGTGTTTCCCCACTCTCCAGGTAACAACTCGTGTCCATTGGGATTGATTTAGAGATTAAGCATTTATTCTAATTATTTGCCTCTCCTAAGTGAGAGGAAAATAATCACTGTGCCTGGCCAGCAGCAAGACATGGTGAAAACTTGAGAGGTTGGGCCTGGTGTATTTCTGCTTCTTGTGTCAGCCCTCCCGGGTAGTGGCAGGAAACAGTATCTCCCAAACCTGTCAAATCTATCACTCTTCTAGTTCAAATGTTGACAGGCCTTGGTAAAGCGCACTTTAAACAGATCTGTTCTCTGTCACTGCCATGACAGTAATACATGAATCCACAATCACAATGATTTTAGAAACAGACAGACAACATGAACTATAAAAGCCTGATCCTGTTAGAGCTTCCTTGGATGAGTATTTTAAAGGGTGAATATTTAAAATATTTAAATATTTCTACACTAATATTTTCAAGAGTATTGCACATCTCTGAGCCTGAATTTCTTGTTTCTTTTGGATGTCTTGATTCCTTATCTTCAAATATTCTTCATTTTTCTTGTGCCTACCATAGACTCTTTGCTAGCGTTTCTAAGCCTTTTACTGAAGATGTTGCCACATCGTGTCTAGATATCCAATAATGTGATCAATTGCTACTCCCCCTCCGCCGAGCTGAATGCCAAAGTCAGAAGAGGTGTCTGAATAAAGACAGCATCATTTATTATCTCACTGGACATTAAAGACAGAACCTTATTTATTGTAAGAATTTTATGGCAGAAGAAGTTCATAAATGCTAGTAACATCCCTTTGCAAAATTGGGCCAGATATTAGTGATGTCAGCAATATTTGTGAGCACAGATGACCAGCTGTATGTGTAACTTCTAATTTGACTGTGTAGTAATGCACTTGAAGCACTCACTAACTAAAAAAAAATGTGAGAGTTTTTTCACCCTCTGGTTCAGTGTACGCTATTCCCCATAGGCATAGTCGAAACTTATGTGCGTTTTTTTGACCCAGGATCCTGAGTATTTCTACCCTAAAGATTGTGAACATATCTTGTGACATGAAACTACTGCTTCATGAATGGCCAAAGGAAACAAGATCCTGCTTGTGTCAGGAAGAACTGTTTTGATATCCACCATCTCATGGACTGAGTGTTAATCAACTAGGCTCCAGTGACTTACCACAGTAGGTCGGTAAATACTAACATTTATCTTTATCAGAGGTGATACTAAAATTTCATGACTATGAGTTTTCATAGTTCAGTGTGGACTCTTTCTGATGGTGCAGAGAATTTGTTACCTGGAATTGGGTGGTTCAATATGGTCACACTAATGGCCAGCTTTAATTTTCTGACTTTTCTAAAAGAGTTGCTTTAAGTTTGAACATTGAGAGCACAATGCTTTGAGTACAGGGATAATTTTGCTCTGAGGACAATATGTTCATAAGACTATTGAGTTGAAAAAAGTTTTGGATTTGCCTTAAATTCAGGGGATCCTTTAAATTGCTGTCTGTTTCATTCAGAAGCTTTTACAGTGGGATTTTGGTGGGGGGGAGGAGGGGGATGGTTTGTCTGTCTAGGCACCAAGTTTGAAATCCATCCTGTTCACAGCCAACCAGGCTAATGTCCATATCAAATTATTTAACATTATGGAATCATTGGTAACAACATTACCATTTTTACCAAAATTTTAGTTGATTCCATGTATCTATTGCATTGCAGGTTCTGTGCCGAGGTTGACACATTTCTCTCATCATGTATAATGCTAAGTTTTCACAAAAGATTAAGAGATGTAGAGTAGCATTTCTTTGCCATTTTCTCGAAATTACCTTGAAATTTTAGGTGTGCGGAAGATAGTTACCAGATGAAAATCATTTAAATTTCTAGTGAGTAAGCAAATCTGACTATTCCATAATGTTCAGGTGCATAGCTATAACAGGAGGAAGGCATAAGTAAATTGTCAGTTCCTTTGATACTGTAATGTCTTCCTAATGGAACTATGGGAAAACATTAGACAGGTTTCTCAACACCTCCCAGAAGGGTGTATAAAATACAGTTTTTCACAATAGTCTTCTCCAGGTTTTAATATTACCTTTTTTTTTTTCTTCTGTAGTCCTAGTAGCCTACATGCAGTGTTTTCACCCCTTTACAGACTGATAATGAGTGAATGTTCATGTGGTCTGTTACACAACACTAAGCTCTTATTTCACTGTCTGCAGTTACATTCAGTAAGTACAATATGAACATCATCTCAATTAACAGAGTACCTTTAGGGCTTTTCTTAGCCAACTATTCTAGCACGCTTGTCCATACTGTCATCAGCACCTAATCAACTAATGATGGCTGAAAATGAGGAAGGCCAATCCCAATAAATCCAAAGGATAGTAATTTTTCTCTTTTAATGCCCTTCTCCCTCCTTCTTCCTTCTTCCTACGGCACATTGCAGTAAATTAATGTCATAGTGGTTATTACAGTAGCGCTGCTATGGCAAGTATTCAAGCAACGATCCTCGAATATTTTACCTCAGCATTTATTTGTCCATAAAATAAAATAGGATTTATTATAGTACTCTCTGGTTTGAGGACTGCGTGGACAGAAGCTGTGACAACTCCTTATCTCCACTACAGGTAAAGATTAAGGGATGTTTCCCTGAAGCTAAAGAGAAACAAGGAATATAGAAGTCAGTCAACTGCACAACCATAGTGTTACAGATTGGTAAAATAAATAAATATAAGTATAAAAAAATCCCCTTGTACCTAATAAGAACTCTAAGAAAAATCATTTAGTAATTTTGTCCTTTAAAGGTCTCCATAAATTAAAAGGGTATTCATTGCTTTGAAGATTGCTGTGTCCAAATCAGATATAGGATTTTGAGATTGAAAGATAGAAAGATAAATGTGAGGAATTATTGTTGCAAGCCCTATTCAGACAGAGCATAAGAGAAGGAATTACAAATAGAAAAAAAAAGATCTTGGTCAATACAATTTTACAGGGGTTTATGGTTAGTGTTGTTCACTTTAAAAATAGATGGTTTTGACTATTTGAAAGGCTCCACCTTACAGAAAAAAAAGCTCCCAGATTATAAAACGTAGGTTCTGAAGCCAGCCCTGTGGAGATGTGGCTGCTGGCTTAGAGATATTCATATTTTCAGCTGCATGTAAATTTCTGTGTATCATTAACATCTTTGAGCTCTGTAATTAGGTCTCTCCTGATCTGGTTATAGTTTCTGTACGTTATGAGTATGTAAGACTCTCTAGGGAAGGACAAGGCCAGCCTTACAGGGTTTCCCCTTTCTTTTCCACGGTTTTGCTCTTATCTTTAGCAAGTACATCCTAGCAACTGCTTGCTTTGAGATTACAGTGAGATCCCAGTGAAAGGCTGTAAAGCATTACCAGCCTTTACCAGCACAAGTCTCTACCACTACACCAAAGTTAGAACACCTCCTTCCTTCATAGAATATGTACTTTTCCCTACCTGGCACTCCTCATTTTTAGTAAATTCTAGTATATTCTATAGGTCTCCCGTTTCTGATTATAGTTATGGTCTTATTTTTGCATCACTTTTTTGGTATAAGAAACATATTCTTAAAGTGTGAAATGTATCTAAACCCCTAGCTGTATTTGAAAGAAGGTTTCTTTCTGAATAAATAATATTTCATTAAACATAATATAAACCAAAATGTTTGTCCTGTTCTGTGTGTCACTGCGGAACACTGGATTATTTTGCTCAGAGGACCTTTTCTTGTAGCATTATATCCAGGAAATGCTGTCCTCAATATAAGGAAGTGCTCATTCCATGGTCTGACTTTTGATTTTTCTTGACTGTAGTTTCTGCTTAGGTATAATAAAATATTGAATAATGAAGATAGAAAACCAATAAAGAGGAAAAAAAGAATAGAGAATCGCTTAGAAGGAATTCTGTGTGTAATTACTTGCATTTTTGCTAACTACTGTATAAACAACACTTTTAACAAGGCAAATTGGAAACGTGAAGACAAATCAGCTTAGGGATATAGCTTCAATTTATTACACAATGATAACTGAAAACTTTGTTTCTGCTGCGTTGCAGTCAATTTCTACTGAGCTCACACTCTGAATGTGTGATTAATCATATGAGCACTGGGGTTGCCAATAAATACCAAAACCTTAAAACTATAACAACTTGCTCATTTTGTGCGGTCATTCCAAATTGCTAAACAACCAGAAATTGTCAATGTACACTGAGATCAATGCTCCAGGGTCTCTGCATAAGATTGATTTCCCTCTCTGAGGATTTCATCTCTCTCATCAACAAAAACATTTTGTCCTCCCTAAATAATCCAATCGAATGCCATCCTCCTGTGAAACAGTGAGAGGTTTAAATTGTTTGGATTAATCTTTGCTTTGAGGTGGCCTGGGAAGTCTCTGTAACTTTGTCAAATATAGCCTGGAGGGAGAACTGCTGTGGCTTGATATGTGCTAAAAATAAACAAATAATGAGACTGTCTAAAAATCATGTTGTGCTTTAAAAATAATACGCGTGCAAGGAAATATGTTTTAAACCTCTTGCTTCTAGTACAAAACATAATAATTGTCAGTGTATTCCTTCTTTTTAAGGCCTACAAGCTCCTCTCTACTGGAGATGAAGAAAGAGATTGGGATCCATGGGAAGAGATTCAGGAGAGAGGACAGAGAAAGGGAACTGCAGAAACCCACAAAGATCTTCAGAAGGTGAGTGGAGCAAATCTAAAGGAACTATTTCCACCCAAAGCCTTCTCCCTGATATGGACAGTGAATGCACAGGTAAGATTTAATAGAAATGTGCTGAGTAGTTCAGATTCTGAGTCTGCCTGTGCTTCCTTCAGAAGATAATTTTACATGTTCACAGTTGGGAAAGACCAAGCGGAAGTGTTGTTTCAAAGCAACCTTGCAACATATAGGACAGGCTGCAAGTAGGCTGTATAGAAAAAACCACTATAGCACTGATTACTGCTTTTCATAGTTTTCTTGTCTGTCATGCAAAAGAGCTTCCACAACCTTCATAATACTGTAAATTGGATGAATGGAGATCTTGTGATCTTTATCCAACATATTCTGGAGGGAGGATACAGCACAGACCCAGGTTCTTAATTAATTCTGTGTTTGCTATAATTGGGATGCAGTAGAAAGATCAAGTTCTATCCCCAAGTGCATTTGAAATTGCATCTTTTCTTTATTAATAATTTTTTACTCTTTTGGAAGTGTAAGGAAGCATCTTTCAGGATTGGCACCCCTGTCCCCACAGCAGAACGTGAGGGTCAAACCTTGCATCATCAGGCAACAGTGCACATTAATTGTGTGTGGATGCTGCTGGCTACACACGTGCAAGCCAGGTCATTCTTGGAAGTCGGTGTTGAGATTTCCATAGCAGGAGTAGGCTTGTGTCATCTTTAGTAGACTTTCAGGGCTGTGGTGAACAGTTGGTGTTTAAATGATGTACTGAATGTACCAAAATGATGGCCATGTAGACCAAGCATGTTTTGCTTCCATCTTAGACTGGTACTAGCTCAGAAATGTTAAAGGATCTGTGCTAAGGGCCTATATAATACAGGTCTCTCTAAATAGAATTATTTGTAGTTACGTTATCTTAATTTCAGAGATGACCACCAAAATGGCAAACTGGCTTTGAAAACATTGAATTTAGAAACAGGCCAAGAACAGATTGTTCCAGAAAATATAAATATCCTTACAGTATCTGTGGTCTGAGCTTTGACATGCCTGAAATGTAAAACTTCTTTTTGACTCTTCTGTTGCAAAAAATTCCTCTTTGTAGAGCTGTACAACAAATCTTACCAATGTCATTGTATATACCAGTATACATCCAATTTGAAGACAAAAATATTTTCAGTAAGACCAAGCATAAATTTCTCCTTTGCAACCATTGGAAAGGTGGGAAATGCTATGAAGGAAATAACTGAAGGGAAAAAATATCACTTAATTCCACTGAAACCTAAAAATAAATTCAAAGGGGCATGCCTACTGCTATCAGGAATACATATGGATTTCTTGCTGACATTAGTCTCCAAACTGAATGTCAGACTCAACAAGAATAGGGGGAGGGAGGGGTGTGCATGGGAGGTAGGCTAGGAAGCTATATTTATTATTAGAAGGGCAAGATGAAACATCAAGATTATCATTAGGAAAACCTCTGAAACATATTTGTACATTATCTTGGGGCAAATACAAGTGTCACATGTTAACAATAGTTAGGCAAAAATACCACGCAATGCTGTTATGCCCTGAGGGCACTCTCGGCTTAACAAGAAGATATTGTAGAGTGCGCATGCACACCAGAAATTTATGATTTCCTTGAAAGACAGAGGTAAGTATTTTTTAGGCTCTCATGCATAAAAGAATAAAATGAAGCATTGGTGATGTATGTTTATAGATTATAGTTTCTATAAGTCCACCTATGGGTTTTTTCAAGTAGATTGATAACAATATAAGAGGTAAATATGTAACACGTAAAGTTTCCATTCTTTAAAACAAAATAATTAGTAAATATCCTACAACTATTTTGGTGTGTTTTTTTTAAATGAAGTCAGAGGGAAAGGAAGACATTTAACAGGCACACATTAAATTTATTCATATGAGCTCCAGTGGACAAACTAAAAAGCCCTCTAAGTTTGCATCACAATGGCTGGAAAATGGCTAAAGAGTGGTTAGAAATGCCTGCCAGAAGGCCAGAAGGTACTAGTATTAAAAACATTTCACAGCTGTCAGATCTCAGTCTTGAGCTTCTAGCAGATCAGTACAAATTAATAAATAAATTCTTCTTACTGTAGAAAAATTGAGCCTCTGATCACACAACAGCATAAGCATGAGGTTAAAGGTGGGGCTTGGTTTTCTTAATTTAAGGGACACACATCAGAGGGCTGTTACTGTACAGTTGGCTGCTCATTGCAGTGATTAATTCCTCAAGACATCTCTGAATCTGAGCTTTCTCTTATAACATCCTTCAAAGTTACAGCCCAGCCTTGAATCCTTTTAACTGCTCTGTGCTGCCCACCAAGCCAACCCACCTGCTGGATGCGCCCAGCCCATGGCTGAGTGCAACAGAAGAGTTCACACAGCCAGGTTGTAGAAACGTGTGAGGGAAACTCCTGTGTGAGGCAGAAATTGTCTGTAGGTGTAACTTACTAGGACTTCATAGTTCTCACTAAATTTTAAAATAGTCATTCAAAAAAAGTATGAAAATATCAAAGGTTAAACTACCATATGAGTAATTTTCTTTCTCAATCTCTACCCAAATATTCACATATAAATATCCATATAAGTAGTTTTGTGCATCGATTAGAAATTAAACAAGATCTATTTGCATAAGAATTTTGGAAAATACACGGAAAAAAATCTTATAATAATCTATAAAAAAAAGATATAGAAGGGATGTCTCAGTACTTGGAAATTGACAAGAAAGAAAGTCTGAAAAATCATACTGTCAGCACTGAAAAACCTAGAAACACTAATATAATGTAAATCACAATTTGAGATTACTAGAGTCTCAAAGAACCCATGCAAGAGATGGGGTTTTGCATGCACACCACATATGTGTGTGGTTAGAGGGTCAGGATCTAAGAGCCAAGTGTTTGGATTATGGGGGTTTTTACATGATTTATTAAAAAATATTGAGAAAATAAATTTGCAGAATACAAGTTCAGGAATGCTAATTGCTAAGAGTTCCTTTCTGCACTCCAATGTGTTAAAAGATGAATATTCACTGTTTTAATAAGTTTATGATTGGTCGTGTCCAAAGAGGAATAACTTGTGCAAAGAAAGGGAGAGAACATCAGTACTGAGCCTTTTAGTATGACTCCTTTTTGTGAGCTAAACTTGTCCTTGAAATGATCCATGCAGCCCAAAACAAGCCATGTTCTGGGAGGGCAAGGCTTGGGGGGAGCAGGGTTAACCTACAGTCCCTACCAGAACCCCACAGTTATGATTGTAGGAGAGGACTTTCGGCTTGCATATTGTCTGTGGGCACCTGGGACAGCAGAAAGGGCAGACCAGTCATATACTAATGTTTTGAGCCTGTATCTAGAAGTGCTTTCCTTGACCCTCATCCCTTCTGTAAGTAGCTCAGTGAATGTGTGAATGAGTAAAGCAAATTTGACTAAAACTCTTATGCAAATATATCCATAAGCCCCACTGTTAACGCTCTTGCAGTTGCTAGGACAGTTTTTAAGCAGTGAATTTGACTTTCTCTTCAAGTGGTTGCATTCCTTTTTGGAGTATCCCTTAAGTCTTCATGCTCATTGTAGCTAAACTGAGAAGCTAATAAATGCATAAGTGAATGTCCTGATCAGCATCTGCTTTCTGACTGTACTCCTTGCATTACATTTGTCCATAACAATATTCTGTATTCTCAATTTTGGAAAGTGGAAGAAAGAGGCCTTTATCCTAAATTTGTCCGTATAAGCTCCATAAACCACACCAGGATTTCATTATTTCATTAACATTGCCAAAGGCTATAAACAGCCTAAACATTTTTGTGTGTGACAATTTTTCAGAAATTCAGACTTTAGGTGCCTGGTTTTGGTGGCTTGTTATTTGGGGTTTTTTTCCTTCATTTATTTGTGACCATTTCTTAAACGGTTAATGGTTCAAACATTGAAAATACAAATCCTGTGTCTGGGGAAAGCTGTGATGCTTTTTGTCAAAGGATGATAATACAGAGATTTGGATCTAAGATAGGAATGTTCCTCTCCTGATACCTTTCTGTACCTTCAAGCTTGTTGAGGTTATGTGGCATCTACATTGAAGTTATTGAAACATAGTAACACTTTAAATTACAGTGATCTGTATAAATATTTTATTATTTATACAGCATTTCATAGCCATGCTTGTAAAAAACTTGGGAGTATGCATTGAAACAGCAGACAAACTATCTGAACAATACTTACATCTTAAAATATTGTTGTAACAGCTTATCACCTTGCTGTGGCAGCATTTTAAGCATTTATTGATGATGCATTTTATAACGTGCCTTACAATAAGTTATTAAAGGATGTAGTGGCACCAACTAATCATTTCATAAACATGAATAAAGCATTTATACGGGGCACCTTAATTTAAAGTGCTTGTAGGAACTTGCATAAAATGTTTTGAACAGCTGACACGCAGTATTGGAGCTTCACGAAGTGCCAAAGTGGTGTCATGTCCTACTATGCGAGAGTCTTATGAGGAACTGGAGCTTTATTGCTTCCAGTGATAGAGCTGGGAACTGCAGAGCAATTCCAAACAAAAATGTTGTAAATCTCTCATGAAAGTGAATACAAGGATATGCATAAGCAATATCCAGGAGATTTTGATGACAAATAATGTAGAAGCATGTTATGGCTCATTCTATATTTAAGTGAAAAAGGACGGAAAAAAAAGTCTATTTTCTTTTAGCAATAGTACAACCTGTGTGTAAGAAAATGCTGTTCAGATATATATATTTAACACGTTGTCAAGCAATTAAAAAACCATGTGCAATGATCAAAATTCTGTCAGCAAATAAATAATCTTTATGTGCCAAAAAAAAAATTATCTATGCTACCAAAATAGGGCTCTGAGACATGTAGAAGGTAAATATTAAGAACAACATTTGTACTGTAATACTAAAATAATTGTAAAAATCAGAAAATAATATGTTAGCCGGTTGCAAATTGTATGAAAAACACTGCTGCAATTCTTACCATTAGCTATGATTTACTAGGAGAATTTGAAGCAATGCTAAAAAAAATAATGAAGTCATACCTTATTCCCCTCCCCCTGCAGATATAGATTTTATTTGACCTATTGCTTTTAAAACAGAATGGCTTGAAAAGCACTCTTTATATGATAAAATTCAAAGACAAAAGAGAGAATGCAAATCATTTCTATATTACATATATGTTGCTCCATTTGGCAAAATCAAATTAGATCTTTTCATCTCCTTACTGTAGAACAAAAACAGAGCAATATTATGAAATTTTGCAGGGCTTTATTTCTAGGCATCTTTTGTGTCCAGTCTTTTAAACTCAGGTTTTTCTGCCTTTTTTACTGACAAGCCCACAATTTTCAGAAAAGAAAGCTAGCATTAATTAAGACAGTGCCAGCTGTAATTTTCTTGGGAAGTAAATTTCTGCACAACTAAAGGTTACAGAGACCTTTTCACTGTCAAAATTTACTACAGCCTGTGAATGTTAATGTTTCTAATGAAGACATGTTCTCTGTCCCTGAACTTAAAAGTACCCTGAGAAGAAGGCAAAGAGAAAAAAAACTCTATTTGACGAATGTATCTGGAGTCTGTGCATTAATGCAGGGTTATGCCTGCTGGTGCATATTGTAATTATAGTGTTTGGATAGCCTTGTTTTCTAAACAAGGAATATTGCAATAAATTGGCAATTTTGCATGAAGAGTAGGCTTGTAGTAGGTGCCTTATGTTACAAATAAGACAGTAGTATAATAAGCATTTAACCCATTAGACTTGGGGATATTCTCAGCTAAGTCTGGAGAGGAGCTGTAATATAGAATGTGGAATGAAAATGTACTTTGGGTCCTTCTATGAATGCAGCAGAACATTCATTATCTCCTAATGATCATTGTACTTCTAATGATAATTTTTTTCTCCATTTTAAGTGGAATCACATGCTTCTAAAAAGAACTATCCAGCTTTGCTCTTTATTTGTTTGAAGTTGATTAAATAGTAATCCACTATATATCGTTGTATAGTTTTTCTTGTTCTGTCAATCTACATTTTTTTCCCNTTGATTTCCCATACTACATCCTGGTCCGTATGGGTGGGAAAAAAATTAGCCTAGGTCATGATTTTGTTGGTTAAAATGGCAAAAACACAGGAATGCAGGTCTCACAAAATTTTAGAAATCTGATCCTAATGATAAGCAGATCATACGTATCTGTGTTTTATGTGGAATTGGTTCAAAAATGGAGTATTTGATTTCAAACTGAGTATTTTTCCTGCCTCAGAATGTTCAGGTAGATTTCTTTTCTC
>WEKX01006302.1:266422-279924 GCA_013390025.1 Pitta sordida | reverse complement strand
AAAAAAAAAAAAAAAAAAAAAAGGGAAAACTCAACAGCACTGAAAAGCTGATATTCTTTAGATTTGCTGACGTGTTTTATGGAATATTTTATTTTTCTATTCTTTGTAGGGTNTTCAGGTAGATTTCTTTTCTCTTCCTCACCCTTGCACCCTCTCAATTTCCAAGACATAAGAGCCAAGGTTTTCAAGACACTGAGCTTTTATGGTCAGAAATGAGCCAGTCCCTAATATTTCCTGGGAGAAGGCAGTGAGTACCACAAGATTGCAAGTGACTGTGCTAGTTCTATCCAAAGAGCAATGAGACGTCAGATGTGTTTGTGTCAGCCCTTGCAGCAGTGGCAGAGCCTCCAAGTCTGTTGAGGGGTGTTTTTGCCACGCTGATGATTTATATATCAGCTGCATTGATGAACATTGGCTTCTCATTCTGCCCATCAGCATTAGGGAATAGGATGGAGCACTGGGACAAAAATGAGGGAGATCAATGTCTTTGTAAATATCTATATGGACACTAGGATAATCTATTAAAAGCCTTGACTATCCTACACCAATGGAGAGATCAGATCTCATTACACATCCAATTCCTTTTTGCAACATGTAAATTGGACTTTGTTTTACTCCCTCCCTGTCCAACACGTCCATGCTACTGCTGAATACCACTTCAAGATACCTCAAAAGCATATGTTTCATGCCTTTATCAGTTTAGTGTGCTACATAGTCAGTAGTTTAGAATAATTATTTAAGATCTGTTGGCTAATAAGTCAATATAAAACATTGTCTAATTCTAGGTAGTCACTTGGTGTGGTACAGTTAAAGTTCTTGGAGCACGGCACAGTGAGATAAAATTGATGTAATACTGATAGACTGCTAACTAGGCAACAGCCACTGTGAAAGTATATTGGTCAAATAATCCCTTTTTTCTGAAGGAGGCATGGCTCAGCAGTAAAAAGCCATGCTTGTGCATACATAGCCTGGGGTTGGAAGGATTCTCCCAGGGCATTTGAACTTTTATTTATGGATTGCACATGGATTTGCACAGATTTTTGTTAGACTTAGGCAAATCATCAGAGACATTATGATTGCCTGTTAAAAAGAGCTTGTTACTCCTCAATTTAAACCTGTTCCTAATTGACTTAATCTGAACCCAAATAGTCCCTATTCAAGTGAAATGAGTACATCACCCATTTCCTACTTGAATTGGTTTCAGATCTGACCTTTAGCGAAACCAGTGTAATGTGGCATGAAGGTACAAGCTTTAAGCCTTAAAGAAAACCTTGAAGGTAGCCTGAAACTTCCTGCTGCAAGTAAATATACATAAGCCAAATAGGTAAGAGAGCACTGCCAAATAAAAATCATGTTTGGAAAAATGAGCTGGAGAAAGTGCCATACAGCTATGTTACTAAGGTAACCAATCCCTCTGTCTATATATGCTTTGAGCAGCTATTCAATGTCCTTTAGACTATTAGGTCTTGACAGAGATTTTGAAGGCAGGTATGTAAGGACTTAGAAAAAAGTGTTGGTAAAATTTATTAAGTAATTAGAATATCCGAAGTGCTGAAAGATGTTTTAATTGTTCTGTGTTTCACTATGAAATACAGGAATATTAAGGCCTTGTTATTCCTCCTCAGGTAGAAAGCCTGCAGTGTCATTGTGCTCTGGTCTCTTCAATTATTCCTGCTGATATGTTGTTTAAAAAAAAAAAAGGAAAAAAAATTCTAGACCACTCTATAAGGCAGTATGCCCCTAAAATTTTTTGGCTAAATTCTCTTAATAAGCAAAAAGAAATGAAGGACTGGGGTAGAGGCAGACAAGGACCAAAACATATATACAGTTGAACTTTCCCTGTCTCTTTTTCTTTTTTCCTCTGTCTCTTGTACTTTTAAAATATCTTGGAGAGGGATAAAATATTTTACTTGAATTCATTTTAGTATATCAGGGACACTATCATTTTCAGAGCAGAAAATCTGTTATAAGAAAATCTCCTGCTGTGTTTTCTCTTAGATGTCCTCAAAAATAAAGATGGGAAATCAAGAGAAGTGAAAAAAGAAAATAGGAGCCATCTATCTTGGTTTATTTTCTAGGGCTTTGTCTTATCACCTGAATTTCCAAATAGCACAAATGACTGTTTTTTTAAAAAAATAATATAAAATCCTTGTTTCTTGATGGGAGAGGAGAGAAATCCATGGCAAGTGGGTTAAAGATAGATGAAAGAACTCTTTAGATCAAGGCCAACTGAATAAACACTACATTTTTGAAATATGAACAAGCAGTATAGAAGGTTGATGGAAAAGACAATTCATTTGAGCATATGGAATGGGCACTGCGGAGAAGAGAGTGGAAGGTACCATGGCCAATGCTATAAAGCCTAAAACTGGTGTCTGGATTTCAAAAAAGAGAAAAAAAATGTCAGATCCCAATCTAAAAATCTTGACATAAGATTAACCTGAGTCACCATTCTGGAGCAATTATTCTATTTGGTTCCCATGTAAATCAGCCCTTCAGCTCCTGAGTATTGCCATTGTTTTCTTTGTTGTGATATATTTAATAATGGACAGCAGCATACTGAGAATTAAATTTCTTTCCTGTAGCCCCTTAACCAATAATGCAAATTATTTCACTGTGAAATTAGCCTAGAAAGAATGCAATGACATATATATATTTATATTTATTCTGTGTTTCCTGCATAGCTGACACACATTCAGTAGGTGCTCACAGGGTGCAGCAGTGCTGGAAGCAGACTTTACATAGCAGTTGAGTCTGTGGCCACCCTGCACTACATTAAAGGAATGGGATGGGAATCTGTTGGCCTTTGTGGAGACCGTACACAGGGTCCCAAGTGTATTGAGGGTAGAAGGCTGGGCTGGAAGGCACTAGGAATGATTTGCACACACACAAGGCTTGTGTCCATCCAGAGCACAAACTTGGAGGGGTGAAGGATTTTTTTTTTTTCCAAGAAAAATAATAACAGCTGAACATAGTAGTAATCTGTCTTAAAAGAAAAAAGGAAAAGGAGAAAAAAAACCATGATAGTTTCCTTAGTGGTCTTCATTAGTTTGGCATTAGAGAGGGAGGTAGATCACAAAGCATTGACTGAAACGAAGAGAACATGATTCACAAATATGAATGTGGGCAGTGCACACTCCCTTGTGACTCAGAATGAGAATTTCACATGTGATTCATAAGGAAAAATAATTGTTTTATCAGATGAATTCCTTGCATATGGCTGTGGTTAATATTCACCTTATTTAAAATTGAAATTCAACTACTGTTTCAGCGCAGTGGTTCTTTCCAATCCAGACACTAAAGAAAAGAAAGAAATTGCTTAATTCACTGACATGACACACTTACTCTCCTCCTTCAGTCAGGGTATTGATTGGTGTTCTACAAAAGTCTGACATGCTTTTTGCAGGCTCCCGGTTTATATTGTTTATTAGAAGAGATTTTCTAAGTAACATGAATAAAATCTGGAGATAATGTCCATACAGGTTTATGAATCATGTCCTTGGATCTGTTGAATCAAGGAATACACCGGGAGGTTGGTTGTGTGTTAGTAGTGACAGCTTCTGCTGCATCAGATTGCCAGAGTTCAACTGGGGCTGGATTGGGTAGCTGTAATCCTGACTCATGGACCAATTCTGATCTCATGAGATGTATCAGCTATCAATATAATGACTCTAACTCTATACAACAAGGTACATCTTGTTTATTTTTATTTTTTACTGAATCCCTCAGATATAGAGGGAATGCCAGTGCCTAAGAATCCACCCTCAGCAGAAGAAGAAACATTAAAGAGATTTATGATATTACAGCAAAGATTAAGGAGGTTTCCATTATTTTTTTCTGGGCTGCTTTGGCTATCAGAATGAACGTACAGAAATGTAATCTTCCTGGAGTGATCATAGTTTCCTAATACCATACAAAGTTCCTTTTCGTAATATAGGTATCTTCTTCTCAGGAAATGTATTAAAACTCTTAGAGAACCTGTATCTCCTGACACTAAGCATTGAATCTGAATTGCCAGGTGCGAGCAAGGCTGCAAGATAAAACTCAGTGTGTACAAAGAACACTTAGTGGGCTGGAGAGGAATCTGTCACTGAGCACACAAGGGGAGCAGGAGCACATCTGTGTCCACATCTGTGAGAGGAGGGATGTGCTGTCATGAGGCTCTCAGGTGCTCCTTGAGTGTGATGGAAACCACCCATCGTACAGTGTGCATGGTGGGGTTAGGGTTTGCAAGCTTTCTTACTTGGGCTGAACTTAGGTGTTTTCAATATTTTAATTTACTATGGATGTCTAGGATCTTGTCAGTGAATGTCAAATTGAAAAATCACCGTTTGCATTTTTTTAGAAATTATTTGGGTTTTTTTAAATAGCTTAAATAGGGTTATGTATAGCAACATTATTGAGTACTATATCTTGGTCATGGCTATTAGAAAATGTTTTTTAATTGTCTGAAGCTTTTAAATGCACTATACATTTATTCTTTCTTTGATCCTGCAAAGAGTCCATTGTTACTTGACACTTCTACTTATTTGGTTAATTGCACCACTCAGTGTTTTCTCAATTAACTCAGTTGTTAAAAAATGTTGGAAATCGAGTAACAAGAGCATGAAGATTATTTCCTCTCCTAACAATAGTGCTTCCATTCTGTTGTTCCTATTTGAGTGTGGTAGTCTTGGGAAATCCCTGCATGTTAGTTATGGCAGTTGTTGCCTAGTAGAATCCCCAATTTGGAATCTCAAATTACATGATGAGTCTGAAAGTTAAATACAATGAAAAGAGTGAAGAAAAATATTGAGAAAAGTTTTGATTATGTCTGAATAATAAATGGAGCTGCTGGCACTAAACCACAATACAGTTAGACAAACCCAGCTGTGGTGCCAATACCAATGAATTGAATCAAAGAATGAGAACTTTTGGAAGGTTTGGGGTTAATTTTAGGGAAAGTGAATTGTAAGTGAACTCAGAATTAGTTTCTGCAAGAACAAGATAATCTAGAACTGACCTTAGAGGTCAGTGATGAAAGTTAAAAGGGTGCATCTCAGTACAATAATGGGCTGACGTATTCTATTCTGGAAAGGGTGTCAGCTGCTGGGACAACCTAGCTGTTTGCAGAGTTATTGTAATTTAGATTTAATCAGACAGGATTGAAGTCTGCTCACAGAGGAAATGATGAATTTCCAACTCTATGGATTTCTGCCCTCCATTGTGATAGTTTTTGTCATTCGAGTCTAGCTGCAGCATAAAGATATTGAATACTGGATGAATTTCCATTACTCAAGTTTCAAGAATAAAGTAGGAGTTGTAAAGAAATGCCTGGGAGAGACTAACCTCCATCTTTTCTGCAGAATTGCTGAAGGCATCAAACAAGACTAGAGACAGGTAGATGAGTAGCAAAACAGTGTAGCAGCATCAATATTTAGTTAAACTGTGGAATTCATTGTTAGATGATGCTGTGGGTGCTAAAAGTTTATATGAGTTTACAACAAAGCTTAAAAGACACGTGGAAGAGAAACCTATTGGGAGTTACAAATAACATAACCACATCTGGCTTACAAAGTCCTCTAAGCTGAAAATAGTTGGAGGTTTGAAGAGTATTACGAGAAAATATAATGTACCTTTGTCCATCTCTTAACTTTCTTTAGGCATCTCCCTTTTGGAAACCAGACTGTGAGGTAGATTAATGTTGGATCTGGCTCAGTAAGAGAGTTCTCATGAGCACACTGCTCATAGTGATCTCTCCAAATACAGACAGTGATTTAAAATGTTCTAGTGCTGTTGCCAGACAGAATGTGTATCCACCTAGCTGGGATGATGGGCAAGCAGCCCATGCATCTTTTCTCTTTGCTCAACTACTGGATTTCAGTTTACATAGATCTAAAAAAAGACTATGAAAAAGTCTTGCCCTTACAATGGTCTGTTTCCCTGGGGAAGCAGCAAGACCATGGCACCAACTGCACCATCCATTTACTCACTAGTGGATCCACCCATGGGTTCTGACTTGCAAACTCCTGTGTTGTAAAGGACTATAATGGATTGGGGTCAAGAACTTCATCCTCTTTCAGAAGCCACTGTGGTATTTACAGTCATCAGCTAGAAGACCCCAGATTATCTGTCATGGGGTCATCAAGAGGGGAAATAGCAGCAATGCAAAGAATGGTCCAAAGCCTGGAGAATGTTCTTGCAGAGTGCTGTAACCATCATCTGCCCTGAACAATTGCATCTTTAACAAAATGTGTTCTTTTGTTTTTCTTTATTGAGAAATCTAAATGGGTGTTCTGGCCCAGAAGCCACTGATTAAACTTCAGAGGAAAAAGGAGATTTGCCTGTCCTGACTGGCCTGGTCCCAAGGTTTTCTGTTTTATCGCTGGGAAAGGTATTTTAGAAATGCCAGTACTGAGTGAGGGTGAGGGAGTTGCATTCATTTCTGGATATTATTTATTGGATTTTTGAAAACTGACCTGAGAAAAATGTTTATTTAAAATATTTACTGCAAATTATATTGTTAGTGTTCTAGAACAAATGGTCAGTTAATAGTTATTTTGTTGGCAGAAATAAAAAGCCTGGACCCCACACCTGTTTAGCTGTAACTGACAAACAAAACAATTGCTCAAGTAGAGTGAAAACAAACCAAATGCCCTTGAATTTTCAAAGAAAATACATATAACTCCTCCATGTAGCCCTAGGACAGCACAGTCTGTTTGTTGGGAAGCATACTTAGTAGCGAGCTACAAATCTCTTTGCTGTGAGACTAAACGAATGTCATACATTTTGTTCTCTTTGTCTCAGTTGATAGTGTCTATAGTACTATTCACAGATAGAAAATTTGTGCCTGTCACTGTACCTGTCAGAAAGGAGCAATACCCTCTGGCAGCGACCGTCAACTTTATGGAGTTTTAGTAATATAATGAATGAAAGCCTGGTAGCATGCCCTGTAACACTTCTAAACTTTGGATTTTAAAAGGAATAATTATTAACAGTGAAAAATAACTAGCAGCTTGTTTTATGTACACTTTGTTAAAAGCTCCACATATTTTTAAGAAGAGATTAATCTACAGTAATTTGTCAGCAGGCTGTGAGTGAATGCAATACGATCCTTACAATTGCAGAAGGTTCTGCAGGAAATTTATAAACATAATGCAATCATGTGTTTGCATTTGTGACTCCCAAGTAGCTGACAGCAGCTGTATAAACTTCTGCTCCTGCACAGAAGAGACTTCATGTGACTACAGCTGTGTATTGTTAGTAGCATGGGATGCTTTCCTTGGCCGCCATATATGTTAATAACAGAACTCTGCACCAGTTGCTGTCCCTCTGTCTCTCTTTCTCTCATACTTTTCTTCTCTTAACTTTTGCTCCCAAAAGGTCAATAACATTTTATAAAAGGCCCTGGTTACCTTACAGAATATCCTTTTTGAGCTCTAAGTGCAAACACATTCATTAACCTGTGCTGGAAATGTTTCTCATTTACTACTTCCAGTAAAAAGGGAAACAGAGCAAAGACTGCTCTACATCTTTCCAAGGTTCTGAGATAATTAGTTTAATAAAAATTCACTTTTTTAAAGCATGATCCAAGTGTGTTGCTATCTGAGGGAAACTCCTGCTGATGATTCAGACCCAATTGCTTTTCTGGGTTCCCTCTATTTTTTATACAATGTTAATTTCTCAGCTCACACAAATTTATTTGCCAAATTGGACACACAGCACATTCTGTCTTAGAGTGGTGGGAGATTGTTAGAAGGAATACATTCAGATAGTCAGATTGTTCTTTATTTGGTTTAGTCCATCATTCCATGGCATTTGCAGTTATCACTCTTTGCTACAGGGTCAGAAGCACTCTGGATACTCTAACATCCCATAACTGCAGCAGGACAGCTTCCTTGGAAATGTAAGAGTGCTCCAGGAAGCTGATGGGGTCACTCAGGAAATAAACATGCAGGGCCACATGCTGTGAGCTGTGCAGCTGGGATGTCAACACAAGTTCACAAACACTTATATGGGATGGATTCAAAGTGATTCACTCTGAATGGAGATTACAGTCATTAGGATACTGAGTCCAATAAATTCCTTTACCATTGAGTGTAACACTATCCATGCATATTAGCATATTTAAAACATAATAATGCTGTTTCTTTTGCTTCATCACACTATTTCATTTATTTGTATATTTCTGTTCTTGCAAAGAATGGAAGAGCTATAAGCTCTTCTCTGCCTACTGCTTGTCCAGAGACACTGAGCTGAACTTAAGCTTCCAGATATCCTGCAGCATGTGAATAGTCATCATAACTTCATATTTGAGTAGCACTAATGGGTACCAGTTACCACATTAATACAATCAAGCACCACAATATGGCTTTCAAAAGGTAATTCTAGAAAAATATTTTTCTCCTATTGTTTGGTTGCATAAATTCTGTTCATTCTCTCTAATAACATATGTCATGTTTAGTTGCAATGAACATTCTCTCCTGCATTAAAAAAAATGTTAAACAGCCTATATATATGTTTTGTGGATGACCCAGGATGTGTCTCATCCTATCTCTGTTTCTTCATGGTATAATTTAGATGAGATATTTAATTATGCTGAGCATCTCATTATCACTGTTATGGCACATTGGTATAAGTGACCTGAGATATGGAAAGACTAAGCCTATTGTTGATTTAGTAAGCCAGCATCTTATTGGAAACAAAATGGCAAGACATCAATATCTACAAGTGTGAGAACTTTGCATGCAGAGTAACTACACTGCAACATTTCTCTCTGGCCCAAATATCTACAAATCTTTGGTAACTTGTTAAGGATTATTTTCTCTCTTTTTCCGACTGTCAGATGAGTGAATTAACTTCCAGAATCTTCCTAAACAGCTTTGGTGTTATTCTTTAGGGTGTTCAGGATTTTTTTTCTCTACTGAGAGTATAGAAGTAGCCTCTGCAATCTCTTCATGCATGTGTTGTAAACATGGGTTCACTACAGACATATATCTAAGAAACATGTATTCCCCCCCTTTCTGTCTCAATACTCTTTTACTTCTACCTTATCTTCCTTGTCTTCTTCTGAGAACACTCAGCCCATTACAAAAAAAAAGCTAATAGTTTAAAGATACTGTCTCAAAAACTATTGTAATTCCTGCCTTAGCTACAGACAAATGATCTTATTGTGGCAAAAAGAGAAAAGTTATAGATTGCCGTATTTACCCTTCTGCCAGGATCTTACCCAGATTGTATGTGGTGACTAATACCAGGCCTTAAATATTGGTGAAAATGTCTATACCCCAGCTCACAATCTAATAATAGAATTTATCCCTTGTGGGATATCTGAAATTTCTGCTTTTTTGAAAACTATAGTTTTTCTATATTTTGAGCAGCAATATATCATTATTGAGCTGACCCATAGATCTTGTTTATTAGTAATGTTATTGGAAGATTCTGGATGCATAAGGGGACAAGATAAAGTGGTCTCAATGAAGACAGCTTCTGTACGCTGCCTAAAGATATGGGAGGGTGGAAGTGATCACGGATGAGTTTGAAAGAAATCAAAGCTGTGCTGAAGGAGAATTTGTTTGTGTGAGTTTTCTTGCTCTTGAAGAGAAAGGCCATGGAGTAGTGGGGTTTTGAAGATTTTTTCCTATTGCTTTCTACATAACTTTCATGTTACCTTACTGTTGTAGCTTAGGTTCCTGAAAACTAACACCAGTCCTTTTCAGAAGCTTAAAATAATGCAGAAGAACTCACTAATATCCAATGCACTTATTGAGGTAAGAGTACACAATGCAAAAAGCTTACAGAAGAAAATAAATAGAAGAAAGGTCTCCCAAGACCTTCTTTCCTCTTAGTCGAGGCTTGCTGGTTCTGCTCACACACACAGGGCGAAATAATGTTGCTTCTCCATCCTGCAGCTCTCCCTTTCCTATCATTGGAGCTTTATAAACTTTGCCTCTTTCTTCCTTTTTTTGTGAAGTAAGTTTTCAATGCCTGTTTCAGTGCTTCATATCAGCACATGCCACATTTTGCTTTCTATTCTTGTCAGAATTCTCACTCATTTCCTTTATTACTATTACCAGAGCTACCTTTATTGTCCCCCTCTCTTAACTCTTTACCAAGTGTCCCTCTTTGAAACTCATTTAAAAATTTCATGACCAGAGTCTGAACACATTTTTCCCATGTATTGGAGTCTCCCTCTTTTCTTATCCTGTGAGGGTAAAATTTTCTTCTTATCATATCAGGGCCCAAGTTCAAACTTATTGCCCTGAGTTGTGCCAGGGTGCATCTCAGCTCAGCTGTACCTTTGCTTTACACAAATCTGACATCATGGTGATAACAAGGTATTTGATTACAGGTGAATTTTATTAATTGGAATTGTTTTCTTTTTAAATAAAAAAAAAGAGGGAGAGAGTGTCTGCAGTATTTTCTTTTTACAGAAATGAAACGTATGTTTTCTTTGTGTCATTGACAGACTTTTTGAAAATGTATTTCACTTTAAGTGATGGTGTCTCAAACTGCCCTTATCGAGTGAGTTTTTCAATTTGGAGCACAATGTCTGGTTAAAAAGAAGGTGTTCCTGTAACTGTTAGACAATCAAATGACAGAGATGGGAGAATTAACTGCAGGATAGTTTATTATTTTGACTTGTGAGAGAAATTCTGGGTCTGAAGAGAATTACTGTGGAGCCAAACAGGTGAAATGATAAATCTGCCTGTCCTCACATATATGTAAACTCTACAGTTTAATACCTGTTTTAGGTACCAGCTAAACCCAGAAGGAAAATTTTTATGTTTGTGTATGTTTTCCTTTAGTATAGTTTACCTGTGTACATTTAGCAACCCTTTAGTGCTCTACAGTCACTTATGTTTCATACCTTCTCTCTGTCAAGATTTTGACCTTGAAACTGATTGCACAAAAATGTAGCTTAACTTTTCAAATGCATAATGATGCTCTTTATTGTCCAGCCCCTAAATCTCCATAGCAATTCCTTTGGTACGTGTGTGGTAACTTGTTCTTTTATGTGGTCTGTGGGCCACTGTTTTCAACTCAGCTTCCTATGTGGTGAGAACATGATTCGGTGGATGCCTCAATCCAGGCAGTGTTCAAAGTCAGGCTGCATAAGGCCTTGAGCAACCTGGTCTAGTGCCCATGTCAGGGGCGGGTTGGGACTAGGTGATCCTTAAGGTACTTTAGAACCTCTTAATGTTCTATGATTCTATGATTTTATTTCTTCATGGAATGCTGTAATTCCCTGCCTAGATAGAGTTGGTGGACACTGTAACAAAGCGGCCATCCCTGCCTTGCCTGTGACCACAGACTGCTAATCCTTCTAGTCTTAAATTTTGGTGTTGATAAGAAACACAGAACAGAGCTATTACCCTGTCTGCTGTGGCTCCGAAGAGACTAATTTCTGTGGTTTTGTTACCATTTTTTGAGGAGATGGGACAGGAAAACATTCATATTTAAGTCCTGTTAAATGGGGGGGACTCTTCCCTTATTGTGGTGAAGGTATTGATAGAACCCCCTTCCCTGTCACTCTCTGCTCCACACTGTTGTGAATCGATAGGGCTTTTTAGCAGTGAGGCCGCCTACTCCGCAGTCACACAGCACGCTCCTAGATGAGCTTTGATGTCAGGTAATCATTGCTGTATATAGTAATAAATGATGTGTTTACATAACAGAATTCCCTTGGCCTTTGATATACTCAGACATGTTATCAAAGTGGTGCTATGACATCTTGTACAATAGAAACAATAGGAAAGAGCAGAACTATACAAAGTGAGCACAAGCAGGCTGAGCCCAAATGTATGTTGCCATGCAATTATGTTATTTGCCCTTAGGGCAAGAATCACAGTTGAAGTAAGTTAATATCAATACCCTTATGAGATCTTCAAGGGCTGTTTCTGTGATGGACGTGCCACTTACTTGAGAAATCACTGGAAATCACTATCATCGTACGTGTTAATGTGGTTAAGGAATTGAATGGTAGTTCCACTTAATTTTGTGAACAAATTACATTATGTTGTTTAATATAATTTTTATCAAGTGCCTTAATATACAGTAAATGACTAAAAAAGTTTATCTGGCTTTCCCAGATAGGCTTCCTTTTCCATATGGTTTTACTACTCTCTCATATGATTTGCCAAAATTCACCCTTTTTTTTTTCTCTCGCTTTGCACTAAATTAGGAGGTCAAGTGTACAGATTGTTCTGGTCATGTGTCAAGATGAAAGGAAGGATGAGGTTTTCTTTTTTTATCACCTTTGCTAAAGCAATGGAAGATCTTGCAGTCCTTTTTATTCATGCAGGAATGACATTGATACTGGGAAATAACGTGTGCTGCTATAAGCAGTATGTATTCAAGGTTAATTTTCTATAGCCATAATTATACTAATTTACACCAAAAATTACATTTTTACAACATGAAGGAATTGCATCCACCCATCAATGATCTGTTGATCCCTGTTCCCTGGCTGAGCCAGGACTTTGACTTGGTTCCTGAATTGAGGGCTCTGTTCAGAGGTTGGCATACTCAGGTTTTTGATTGCAGAAGCCCCAATGTGGTTGTCACCCAGTTGTCAGAGACCTTGTTTGACTCCTTCAACTGAACCTTAATGGGCTCTATTGTGCTTTCTGTGCATTGCATAGCAGTCTTGGGGCCCTGCTGTTCCCAAGGCACTCAAGGATGTACCAAACGTACCTTCTGATTATGTTTTACAGAATTCAAATCAATCTTCTCTGAGATTTTGCTCTTACAACAGCCACATCATTACAGTTTTTCAAAGACAAAAGAAGAGTAGATGCAGTTCCCTGCTAGCTCCAAATACTGAGTTTGTGTACACAAGGAGAGGCAGAGGAGGGAAGTGATGAGAATTTTATGATGCTTCCGGTCCTTTAGGGCTTATATCCAGAAATCAGGAAATAGGACATAGTTGAAAGCCAGATTCCTGAACTCCTACTCAAAGTTTTGGGAAAGGCAAGCTAATTTTATCAATTGTGATGACATGCTGAACGGTCTACATGATCTCCACAATAAAATATCTCAATCCATAACAACTTCCAAAGTTTCCCTTGTGTACACAAACAACATTTTCTTAGTTATTAACCATGCGTTGTATGAATTGCCTCTTTAGCACTCTCTCTAAGCCATGGTGAAAGGTTGCTTTGTGTCCAGAACCTCTTTTTTGTCTAACAAGACTACACACTGAGCCAGCTGTCTGTCTCACACTTTCTTTTTTATTCTCTCTGTGTTTCCACAAACCTCGGGTTTTGAAAGAACTTTTTGGCATACAGAGTAGCGTGCTGCTGTGATGAAAATCAAAAGTAAAAAAAAACCCCAACAAAATAGCTGCAACTTTAAAGCAGTGCAATTCACAGAACAGGGCATCTTTCAGGGGAATTGGCTCCGTATGAATGTTAGAAGCCCAGTAAGCTTGAGAGCTACAAGTTTATCACTTTAATTCCTCATGTTGCCTGGTCAAGGACATCACTGTAAAGTTGAGAAAAATACCTAAACATTAAAAACCA